>CATIWC010001552.1:0-107056 GCA_948472305.1 Vicia faba | reverse complement strand
TATATAATATATATATATATATATATTATATATATATATATATATATATATATATATATATATATATATATATATATATATATATATATATATATATATATATATATATATATATATATATATATACTTATAAACTTTATTATTAGATAATTAAGACAAAAAAATACAAAAATAATACATTTTTATTTTATTAATATTTGACATTAAAAATACTTTTTTTTACAAAATACTTTTATTTTTTGTATAAATAATATCATTGTACATAATTAATAAATATGGCTATTATTTGAAAATTAGGGTTTTGCCCTAAAATAACAAAAATACTTAAAAATTGACCTTTTTTATTTGTCTATGTTTCACATTAAAAAATATCTTTTTCACATTCAAAATCTTTTTGCATAATACATTTTTATTTGATATTTATTTAATTGTGTTTATTTAAATGTTAAATATTGACTTGTACATTCGATATGGTTTTGTAATAACTTAGAATTTTTTTCCTTGTCAAATATCCCCAATTCAAATTTGTATCCCCCTCCCTATATCATGTTGTAATAGTGTAGCATTTAAATTCTCGCATATTTTAAAAGCTTTCAATTATGCCATGCCTAGACCTAGGGTTTGTATGCAAATGAAATCAACAATTAGTTTGACCTAATCCAAGATAAACATGCATGAAAAAACAAACACAATGCACACTCACACCCCCTAGGGTTTCATCCACTTGTTTGCCTTCAAAAATGGGCCATGGTTGCATGTTAAGTACTTTGGAAAACAAAAACAAACAAAAAGATCATAGTCCCTCGATGACGCTATCTGAGTTGCCTAAACAAAATGATCAAGTCCCTCTAGAAAACTGCCAAAGATACTTGACACTATTGCTATCATGGTCTATAGGATAAAGATAACTAACATGGAAAGGATAAATGATGGGTGTTTAATCAAAATGAATGATCATCAATTAATGACCTTCTTGGACTCATCACAAATTATATTTTTGGGTACTTTGTCAAAGTGAAAAGTGGTAAGATCGTGTTGTTCTAAAATATTTGTGGCATACTTTGCATTTGGTTCAACTTTCTTTCGAGAGTCCCGTGTGAAATGCAAGTGCATCCTCCGTCATATTGTACGAGGAGGTAGTATCGATTTAACTTTCACTTTGTTAGTAAGTTCTCTCTTTTACTTGTTTATTTCTCTAAATACATTACATACTTAATGTATGGTATACATATTATGAATGTTCATTTGAAACATAATTCTTAATTGATAATCATAGTGAGTTATCAATTTATATACTTGAAAATATTTCATCACATTATATTTTCATGTATTTCTTATAAACACTTATGTGCACATAAGCATGTTTAGCTTCATCAAACAACAAGAATAAAACATTTGACAATAAATCATATTTGATTCTACTAATATGCGACTCGTCAAAGAATTCTCTAAGCTTATGGAGGGAGTATTTGAAATGAATCTTATGGGGAGTTGAATTACTCTCCCGGACTCCAAATAAAGTAACTCAAGAAAGGAACACATGCATGAAGAATTACCTTCACGATCATGTTGAAAAAGGGGGATGTTGTGTTCGTGCATCTTGATAGTGAAAATCAACTTGTAGATGCTTTCACAAAAATATTTGCAACCAAACCTTCTTTCAACAAACATATGGAATTGGGGATTATTAATGTCTCCAACGTTGCCTTCTTTATTATGATGCTTGCACTTTTATACTTTTTCTCTAACACTTTATTTGAGTATTTACGTTAAGTGAGTGCAACTTCCATTCCATTAAGAGTGAGATAATATTATTCCAAATTTCTCCTTGAAAGCAAGATTTTCTTTAGTACATGTTTAGTTGATGAAAAATGCTTGCTATGTTCTCAAATAATGAAAACTATGAATGTTCATTTCCAAATATTGTGATTGATAACCATTGCGTATTTTCAATGTATATGCTTATAATGACTTCATGTATTAATTCTTTCACATTTCTATAAGTTTGTTCTTGTATGTACAAGTTTGTGTTTCTATTATTATTTCATGCGTTTGTGCACGAGTTGAATGTAAGCATGTTAATTCATGTACGGTTCTTGTTGTATTTAAGTCACATTTTATGGAGATATTTTTATTTTGGATTGAGTAATGACATGTTCTTGTCGCTATGCTAGGAACATGCGTGTGCGGCATCGAGAATTCTATTATGGTATGTTACGTAATCGTGACGCTATAGAAACAACTTGACTAGCTTGTTCTTGCATCAAATTCATTATTATTCATGCAATTGCATTACATGTTTGGTAATTTTTTGTGCGTTTTATCTATTAGTTTTTGCATCTGTTGTAACCGCTTTTAAAATGAGAGCCACCACCCTTAATTTTTATCTTTAGGAAGGGAATATAAAGAATAACCCTAATTTGGTCACAGATTCTATGTTGTTTGACTCATTTTAGACGAAGGGAATATGTTAGGTACCACTCATCTACCTTGTTCACAAGGATACTAGGATTTAGAATTACGGCTTAGGAAATAGGGTTTTAATTTTTATTAGGGAACTTGCCACGATTTTAGTCGTATGTCTATGTATCATCTTATGAGGAATCAGAGTCTTAATTCATACTTCGTAGTTGGTTGGTGTTTTTATGGATTACGAAGATACTTCAGATTTTCCTTGAACCAAGTCTGGGTGTGTGAATAGCGGAATTCATAGACAAAGTTCGTAGTCGATTAAAAGTATTTTCATAATCTTTTTTGAAAATGATATCTCGAATTTTAAAATTATGTTAGTGGAAAATTGTTAGTAATTTGATTGGTTAGATATTTTTTTTAATATATTAAGAAATATAAGAAAAATACTTTTAATACATGATAAAAAATCTTATTCCAATTTTAAAAGTAATTAAAGAATGAGTTAGTAAAAAAATTGAATTTGATAATAATAATAATAATAATAATAAGTATATTAAGTATTAAAAATATTAAAAGTAATATGAAAATATAAAATATAAAAAAGAATAAAATCAATTAAAATTTATGAGGGTGTATTTTATTTGGGCTGAGTAATTTAGAAGATGCATAAAGTAGGGCCCTGAATCCATATATTGGATTCAGGCCCAAACGCAGGAGGGGTGTAAGCTTAACTGAAAATAATATGAAAATTTTAGTAAAGTCATAGAAAAGCTTTAAAGGAGCCCATAACCAATACTACAAATTATAATCACATAAATAGAAATCCACTAAGTAATTATAAAAAATAATGTAAGTAATAAACAAAGAAAATTGTACCTTTTGGCAAGGAGTGGGCAACGCCCTTATTATGATTCAAATGTGAAGAGCTTTGACTCTTTCTTTTCAAAATTACCAATAAACCAATAGATAAATGACATATGGTATTAAAAATAAAATAAAAACAAAAAATTATATACAACATGTTGAGAGAGAGAGAGAGAGAGAGAGAGAGAGAGAGAGAGAGGAGAGAGAGAGAGAGAGAGAGAGAGAGAGAGAGAGAGAGAGAGAGAGAGAGAGAGAGAGAGAGAGAGAGAGAGAGAGAGAGAGAGAGAGAGAGAGAGAGAGAGTGAGAGAGAGAGAGAGAGAGAGAGAGAGAGAGAGAGAGAGGAGAGGAGAGAGGAGAGAGAGAGAGAGAGAGAGAGAGAGAGAGAGAACATGAACAATTCACTTAAACTCCACCTCTTTTTTTCACTCTCTCGATCTACTTTCTCTTTTCTTAGATTTTTGAAAATACTCTCTATGTTTATCATCTTCTTTAACATACATGGTCGAGGTAGAGATTGCCGACAGTGGCTGTGGTTTGGTAAAACTTTTAGATATTGAAAGAAAATATGTTAAAATATGTACATGTTGTGAATATGCAGCGTGAGAACAAAAATAGATTTTTGCATAAGTGTAGTGTGTGAGAAAAATTATGTGAAAATTGTTCATAATAAAATTGGCCTTTTAGTGTAAGAATAGATGTGAGAAGTGGCATCCCCTTGTTGATAAAATATTATCTCTTTATATATAGCATAAAAAAATTAGGTTAAAAACTAATTATAAAATAAAGTTTAAAATTTGATATTAAGCAATGCTAATTATAATTTAAAAACAAATTTGATTTGATTTGTTTAATTTAACTATTTTGATCAATCTCATAAAAACTATCCTAAAATAAAATGGAACAAAATCAATAAAAATAAATTTTTTGTATTTTATAATTTTTTGTCTATTTTAAGTTAAAAAGTGCATAAAACAAAAAAAAATTCAAATTTTAAAAAATAATTAATAAATAAATACGAAAATAATGTTTAAATAATAAAAAAAATGAATTTTTGTGATTTTTGAATATAATTTAAAATGGAAATAAAATTAGTAACTATTAAAAGAAAAATGTTAAAGTGCAACATGCGAGATTTGAACATCTAACCTTATACTTGCAAGCCTTATTTCGTATCAACTGTGCTATGTTATTTATTTGAAATAAAAAACCCAATTAAAAGTATATAAAAGATGAGCAATATTTGTATCTTAAAATGCACATAATTTGGAATATACTATTATATATTTTTAAATGAGCAAAATAAATTATTGTTAAAATATTAGTAAAATTGAACCAAAGAATATTATAAAATCTAATGTTCAAAATATTTTTGACTGTAGAAATAAATGATGGACAAATTTGGGGTATGACAGTTGTCCCTATTTAATTACTCTTTGATTGAAGGATGCGAGAATACACGGGTCTCGCACATTCAAATCGGAGGATTTATTAAATAATGGAAGACCCCAAAATTTGACCCAAAGATTATAAGGATACACTGTACAACGTTCCCCAGGATACAAAAAATAGGTGAAGATGATGATGTATCATCCTACCAGAGTTTGACTAGAGAGTAGATAGGCAAAGATGATGAAGTGCCATCCTACCAAAGTTTGAACAAGAAGTATGACGACGTGGACAACTCGTCAATGCCTAGAAAAGTGATCGTAGATTTTTCGCATATTTACCATTATCAAGGAGGTAAATAACACGTTTGAAAATTGACTTACTAATGCTTCAAGACTAACATAGTAAGCTTAACGCATATTTTGTCTATCCATCATATCCTAGAGGATGAATAAAATAGAGCTTGATAATACATTTCCACATAAAGACTAACACATGAATATCGCAGATTTCATATGTTTACTTCAACCTAGAGAATAAATAATACGTGGATGCAATTATGCATTTATCGCGACCTAGAGGATAAACGTCACATAGACAGGCTTATGTATTTATCGCGACCTAGAAGATGAATAGTATAACCTTGAAAATTAGCATACCAATTGTTGTACACCAAAATTTGTCCTCCCAATTCTCAAGGCTTTTCTCACAAAGATTCTCAAGATTTAAGTTTGCACAAGTGCATTGGAATTTTCCAGTACCAAGATTAAAAGGAAACTGTCAAATATGGAGAAAACAAATAAAAATAATATTTTGACAAATTTGGAGAAAATAGGCCTCCTTCGATTAAGCCTTTCGATTGGACAAGTGTGCTGCCGGCATGCTTGCAATCGAAGGCCATGACATGTTGGCCATACGTGCCCCCTGCAAGACAAACCTTTCGATTCACCAAGCATGCTGCCTACAAGTCTGCTTCGATTTAGAAAAATAGCTACCTACAAGCCTGCTTCGATTTGGAAAAGTTTACTGCCTACAAGCCTACTTCGATTGGGCATATATTGCCTGCATGATTTTTTTTCATTTGGACAAGCTTCGATGGGACAAAGTAACCATCTCTATGCATCCTTCGAATCTACTTGCACCAAGGACCTCTTGCAGACTTTTCCTTATAAATTTTGTTTGAGCCAAGAGATATCTTCATACAAGATTTGACTAAGTTCTTGGTTCCCTTGAAAGAACACCCTTCGATTCAGAAGCCAGGAACTTCCCTCATGCTAAGCAGACACAAGGCAATGAATCCCTTTATGTTTGTTTCAATCCACATGCTTCGATTGGGCAATCTGTTTGCTTCGATCCAAGCTGGGCATTAGCTTCCTTCGAGTAAGTTTTGTTTCGACCACAAGCTTCAACTGAGGCAAAGGCTTCCTTCGAACAAGTGTGCTTCAATATCATTCTTGCATTCGACTCAAGGCCAAATCTCACTTGTCACGCTACTTTGCTTCCAAATATTTATAATCAGAGGCTTGTACAAAGGTTTTAAACTTTGTCCTTTGGATAATACTATTCTTGGTTAAAATAGCAAAAGGCTACACACTCTTTATTTTCATGGAGAGTACTTTTATCACAAAAGCAGCTTCCAAATTGAATTTTGTCTGAGCGAAAAGCAAGGCCAGAAGCACAAGTCACATCTTCTGCACCTCAACTGCAAAAAAGCCCCCACTTGTACCTTTTTTTCGTTTTCATATTTTATTGTTTTGCAAGGCTGGTTATTGAAAAAATGTCCATTCTTTTTCTCTATAAATAGAGGAATTTTTGCAAAGCTGAAGGAGGATCTTTGGACCAGAGGAACGAATCTCCTAAATTTTCTCAAACAACACAAAACTCTCAAATTCATCAACACTTGAGAAATCAAAAAAACCAAGAATAATACTCACCTCCTTCAATTCTGAAGAACTCCCCACTCTTCAATATCCTTCGAATCCAGCTTAGAAAGAAACATAACACTTGTTTCTTTCTTTCTTCGAATTAGCATCTAAGGCCTAGTTTTTGCTACCTCCCTTCCAATCTAGGGACATTCCATACAACCACCTAAAGGCCCAACACACGTTCCATCCTGCAGCAAGCTAAGTCACTCTTACCCTTGAACCTTTCGTTTATTGGAATAATATGTGAATAATTTTCCCTTTCGTTTCAAAACATATAACATTTTGGTTCTTTTCGTTTACACCTCCTTAATATGTTTTCAGAGCTAACCCTTTTTGTTTTGCTTCTTGTTTACCTAAGTATGCATTAAATATTAAACTGATTGTAAGGCAATACTAGCATGGCCTTAGGCCATGTTGTTGTTCAAGAGTTCAAACGAAAGAGACAGGGGGAAAGAAACATGAAACGAAGCCTTGAGCTTCCATGTTGACTTCCAAGCCCCAGAAGGACAGGCTGCACCACACTATTTTCCAGGTAGAATCAAAAGGCGCACCCTGTTGATTCCAAGCCCCAATCAAAGGAGACAGAGAAGGCAGAACCGAAGTCCACCTCTCACCCCTCAGGCCAAGCCCAATCGAAGGCCATGAGCTGACTGGTGCCAAGGCCCAATCGAAGGCCATGACTTGCTGGATGCTAACCTCAATTGAAGGAGGCCAACAGAAGCAGAATCGAAGGATTCTTCCCCTCCAATCGAAAGAGCTCATTTTTGCTTATTTTTATTTTATTTTTTCCTTTATATTTTTATACACTTCAATATGGTTGTAATAGTGTAGGATTTATTTTAAGCATTTTTTATTACTCTTGTACAAATGCTAGTAATTAGGTGTGTATGGCAAGATAAAAACAACAAGTAGACAATCCCTAATCAAATTCAAAATGCATGCAATCAAACCCACTTTTCACACATGCACCCTTAGGGTAATCTCAATTGTTTCTTTGGAAAATAGTCATGTCCCTCGAACATGGGTGTTTTAGCAACGACCCTCGATAAAATATCGTAGTCCCTTGATGACCCTCGATGTTGCCTTCGATAAACGATCTAGTCCCTAGACAAAATCGCTAAAACTTCCATAGGTTTCCTCCTATGACTATACAAACATCCCACGCCCGTCCCTTCACATCCAACGATGGGGTTTCTTACCAAAACAATGGTAAGATAGAAACATCTAAAGGAGGAGGAGAAGAACATTTAAGACCTTTTGAATAGGTAGGTTACTCCTAGTTGTTCGCATGCTCACAACAAAAACATTGTATACACCAACACTCTCATTTTGAAACATTTTCAAAATACAACACTTTGTACGCGTTCTTATAGAAATGAGAGCTATTATAAAGGCACCTTTTCAAAATCACTTTCAAAAACACTTATCACAAACACCTATTTGAACTATTTTCCAAACAACACTTTGTACGCGTTCTTATAGAAACGAGAACCATTACAAAGTCACATTTTCAAAATACTTTCAAAACCCACACCACAAGCACATTTTCAAACAAAAACAAATGATCTAGCAAGCAACTAAGAGCCTGTAGATAACTACAGATGAAAAGGGTGCTAATACCTTCCCTTTTCATAATCTACCCCCCGAACTCAGAAATAATCTCGAAAGGTCTTTCCTATTCTTTTAAGCCTTTCCTTAATTGATAAAAGAAAAGTCGGTGGCGAATCTTACTATCCACAACAATTGCGATCAAACGCAAAACACCCAAGTCAGTTCTCCCACCATGTTACAGAATTGGCGACTCTGCTGGAGAAATTATCTTAAAAGTGGGGTTACCTTGAGGGTAGATCACCTTTACTTGCTTTCATTATTTGACTTGCTTGCTTTACATTCTTTGGGTCCTTGTTTGGGTTAAAGATCCTACACCTGGATCTGGGGTACCTTTTTAGGTAAGTAGCAATAAATCATGCAAGTTGTACGGGGTATACCAATATGGACAAAGTGATAGCTACGTTAGCGTGATACTTTGGCTTGTACTAATGTTCCTTGAGTCAGTCAAGGATAACATTAGGCTTCCTTAGCATCATTAAGCGCTAACTGACCTTTAGAACCTTTTAATTGACTCATCCTTGGCCATTAGGAAGTAGTGAGATAGCTGACTTTGGTTTTGACCGAAGATTGGTTGATACTCGATACTACACTCATTGAGATTTGACTGTCGAGTTTTGTTTGGTGGAAAGTCAGTTGTCGATCGGAACGAAACTTATAGGAAAAGATCGGTGATATTGAGATCCCTTATAACCCGGTTACTATTACTAGGACAGGTTGAGCCAACTAAACTTCAAGAGGGTACTTACCTACAAACCCCATGCAAGCCTAAACCTAAAGACTTGTCTGCTTTGTGTGTATATGATTATTTGTATATAAACTTTCTAACTTCGCATACTTGTACATAACATCATGACATTATACCATAGCATTTTCAATAACCATTTCAAGGATCTCAAGGGTCTATAATACAGGGTCACGTTAAACTAGACGTCTATCAAGGGGCAAGAGGATTTATTTTCCTCTAACCAAACACCGTAAAGATAAAGTACAACAACTTGAGTCAAGAGCTACAACCCACTCGAAACGGTGAGCTTAATTCTCATGGAAGGACATCCACCAATACGAAGTTCTCCAATCAAAGTTGTAAGTGACTACTAACATTTACCCCGCGAGATCCTTGAAAACACGCATCCACATATCATGCATCATATCATGACATGTTTCTCCCATATAGGTCTCCTTATCTTCCTATTGTTTATTTCAGTAGAGATGACTCTAGAGCAGACTATCAAGGACATCCAGGCTCAAAACACTCAACTTCAAGAAATGTTCTTGAACCTATCCAAGGGGCAAGAAGAAGTGAAAGCTCTCCTTACAAAGGGTATGGTCATGGGGAATCTGAAGGGCACCAAGGATGATCAGTTGGAACGGATACAAATCGAGATAGCCATAATGAAGGTCCAAATGATGGGACAACTGCTGGGCCAAATGGTTCTTATCTAAAACTTGGCTCAAGGACAGGAAGAGCTGAGAGCCCTTGTCAACAGGCTTCATAAAGACAGATGTAACCAAATGGAGCAAACAGTTAGAGTTAGGGATCAAGTCATCATTCATCCTCCCATGAGACAAGAAGTCGGTTTGAGGGAGAGAAGACCATCCCAAATTGCTGCCACGCCACGAGCCCAACAACGACTTCGTCAACATCAACCAAAGAATCAGCAAAGGCAAAACAAGCCCGAGAGACAATTTACTAACATCAATATGCCACTGTCTCAAGCGTTGCAACACATGTTGAGGATGAATCTGATTACGCCAATAGGAACTCATCCAAACCCCAAAACTTCTTCTCCTAACTACAATCCTGATGCCAGGTGTACCTATCATTCCGACAGGCTTGGACATGATCAAACGATTGTTGGGCACTGAAGTACAAGATTCAAAACTTGATCGAAGGAGGAGCGTTAGAGTTCACACAAGATGGTCAACTGGAGCTTTTCTATCACCCCTCAAGAGCACCCACATTAAGCGACGGGCTGGGCAAGGAAATTTTTATGTTTATTCAAATTTTCAGTTGTAATTTCTTTTGTTATTCAAACAATTATCTATTAATGTCAAACTTTGTTTCATTAATGAATTGCATATGTTTGTCTTGAATTCATCCATTATCACTATATTTTAAAGTATGCTTTTTACTCTCCTTATGACATTTAACTCTTGCTAAAAGTTACAAGCCTTTAGAGGGAGGATGACGAAAACAATGCCATAATCTCATACAGTATGCTTTTGGACAGACCTTGCCGATGATATACATGCGTTCTTTCAAATCCTAAACACTAAAGTTATAAGGAATATAATCCCTAGTCAACCCTTTTGAGCCAAAGAAGTAGGAATTTTATTTTTCACACAAAATGAAACCTTTAATCAAAACCTGGGGCAGGGTAGTCTCTCAGTTAATTCAAATGCGCGTTCATTCACAAAATTTCACTTTGTATACAACGAGTGATATCAAAAACATTCCGCTGGAATCAAAAGACATTTATGGTTCCCTACCAAATAGGAATTCATTATCTCTTAAGAGAAAAGCCCGCTAAGTCAAAACCTACAAAGGAGACTTAAGAAAACTGGGGCATCCCGTTGACTGTAATTTCAAAACAAGGATAGTCAGGCAAAAATTAGGGATAACAAATCAAAAGAAAGAGGTCACTACAAATCCTCGACAACATGAAAAATGTTGCAAAAAATGATTGCCTTCTGACAAACTTAACTTGTCTGAACCATCATCAAAACGTCATTCCAGACTCAATTGAATTTCAAACGCATAATTAGTTGAGTTTAGAACTGAAGAACATCACGAATAACGGGCGGATACAAATAAACTTTGAGCCTTATCCTTTGTTTCTTAAACCGTGAACCAAGCCACGTTACAACCCTTCAAAAGTCCTAATTGAAGCATGGGTTAATTCGAAAGCATACTGTTACAAAAGGTATCCTGACTCCTGTAAGGCTTTACTCTAAATCCTGAGTTTGAATTTTCTTACAAAATTTCTTGCTAAAAATGCATTTTCAAAATTTCAAGACAAGCATAAACTTTGCATTTATTTGAATATCGTTGTTTGCATATGGCTATTTATTTGACAGCGGAGAAATTCATACAACGCATATCTGATGAACGAAAGCTCTCTCAGTGAACAAAATCACTTCAAGTGGGATGACACTTCCAATGAAAAATATCCTATTAACAAGGGGGAATGACATGTCACTATCCAGCACACCTGGGGCAGTCCAGTCAAGATCCTAAGAAATTTCTCAAGAAATGCTGAATATACCAGGGGCATGTCTCCATCACTTGGGGCATTGAATGCAAATCCCAATAAAGGGTTACGTACAGTCAAACATTTCCTGGCAGCGCCACAAACACTTTCTACTAGGGGCAGTGACAAATCTCCCCAAAATCCTTCTCATAGGATAACTCCCAGCCAGAGTTTAATCTCAGAAAACCTTTTCCCCAATAGAGTCGACCTCAAGAATCCTCGAGGATTTTCCCAATGAAGTCGCCACCTCTCCAACAGACTGACAACAAGGTTTATTTCCCCAACAAACGGTAGGATTCCCCAGCTTGAGTGTGCCTCTCCGACTACTACAAATCATAAGACCACAAATCCTCTTCCCCAATAGACTACTCTACAATCCCCAACAAGTTACTTTGAAACATGTACCCGACCAAACATCAGTTCAACTTCGACTCCCCAGTAGAGAAACGGACAACTGAGACTCCTGAATTCTTTTCCCCAAGGCAGGAACAAACAATCTCCACAGAGTTCTCAATATTCCCTAGAGAAGTTCTCCTCAAAACAACAAAACAGGAATCCTCGGTGCAAACATTCTAAGCAATGTTTGAAGACACACCTACTCTTCAACAGTAGTCCGGGATTTAATGACTCCCCAACATTTGTCAAGGATTTATTTTCCCAGACAACAAATAAATTCATAAACATTTCACATTTCATACATCCTATTTACATACATGATAAGTGCATACGACACAATCTCATTTATTTTGAGAACATCATTGCACCATGCATTTCATACATCATGATATTGCATACAACTAACCTTTTACTTTTTTCAGGAAGAGGTCAATCAACAGAGAAAGGTCATCATCCGTTTGAGGTAGTAATCATCCAAGATTCCTTCATCATCCTGCTGAGGTAGTAATCGTCCAAGATTCTTTCATCATCCTTTTGGAGTAGCAATCGTCTCAGATTTCTTCATCATTCTACTGAGGTAGTAATCGTCCAAGATTCCTTCATCATCCTGTTGAGGTAGTAATCGTCCAAGATTCCTTCATCATCCTTTTGGATTAGAAATCGTCTCAGATTCCTTCATCATCCTGCTGAGACCCTCTTCTAGAAATAGTCCAGATACAATCCAGATTCGATGTCATTCTGTCACTCATTCAAATACAGTCCAGATACGATCCAGATTCGGATGTCATTCTGTCACTCATTCAAATTCAATCCAGATACAATCCAGACTCGGATGTCATTCTGTCACTCATTCAAATACAATCCAGATTCGGATGTCATTCTGTCACTCATTCAAACACAGTCCAGATATGATCCAGATTCAGATGTCATTGTGCCACTCATTCAAATACAGTCCAGATATGATCCAGATGCGGATGTCATTCTGACGCTCATTCAGTATATCTCTCAGATATGAGTCAGATACAATTCATTTATGAATATTATTCTGATACTCATCCAAGACCTCTGCTGGTTCAGCTTAAATCTCTCAACGGTTTATCCTGATTCTTTCCCGCAAACATTTCCTCTGGTTCAGATAGATCGCTCCAAGATTTATTCTGATTCTTTCTAGACCTCTACTGGTTCAGTTTAAATCTCTCAACGGTTTATCCTGATTCTTTCTGGTAGACATTTTATCTGGTTCAGATAAATTTCTCCAAGATTTATTCTGATTCTTTCCAGTTAAAGAAAATTCAAGACCTCTACTGGTTCAGTTTAAATCTCTCAACGGTTTATCCTGATTCTTTCCCATAGACATTTTCTCTGGTTAAGATAAATTGCTCCAAGATTTATTCTGATTCTTTCCAGTCAAAGAAATCTCAAGACCTCTACTGGTTCAGTTTAAATCTCTCAACGGTTTATCCTGATTCTTTCCTATAGACATTTTCTCTGGTTCAGATAAGTCGCTCTAAGATTTATTCTGATTCTTTCCAGTTAAATAAAATTCAAGACCTCTATTGGTCCAGTTTAAATCTCTCAACAGTTTATCCTGATTCTTTCCCGTAGACATTTTCTCTGGTTCAGCTAAGTCGCTCCAAGATTTATTCTGATACTTTTCAGTTAAAGAAAATTCAAGACCTTTATTGGTTCAGTTTAAATCTCTCAATGGTTTATCCTGATTCTTTCCCGTAGACATTTTCTCTGGTTCAGATAAATTGCTCCAAGATTTATTCTGATTATTTCTAGACCTCTACTAGTTCAGTTTAAATCTCTCAACGGTTTATCCTGATTCTTTCCAGTAGACATTTTCTCTTTTTCAGATAAATCGCCCCAAGATTTATTCTAATTCTTTCAAGACCTCTGCTGGTTCAGTTTAAATCTCTCAATGGTTTATCCTGATTCTTTCTTGTAGACATTTCTTCTAGTTCAGATAAATCGCTCCAAGGTTTATTCTGATTATTTTCTAGTTGAAGTCAAGCTTAGATTTAGTTTAATTTCTATCAATAATCACCTTTGGATGGCATCTATAAGCCCATCTCCAACAACTATCCATTATTTCTCCAAATGAAATCTTTAAGCCCATTCCATACACAATCAACCACAACATCTTCAAGGGAAAATTTCTGGGCACTCTAGTGTTCAATCATCTTCCACCTTCAAGTCACGAATGGTGGATTTTCCCATCTAACTCTTCAGGTGTAAGAAGATTGAACAAGGGCAGCTGTTGTACCCCAAAATTTTCCCTCCCAATTTTCAAGGCTTTTCTCACAAAGATTCTCAAGATTTAAGCTTGCACAAGTGCATTGGGATTTTCCAGTACCAAGATTAAAAGGAAACTGTCAAAAAAGGGAGAAAACAGATAAAAATAACATTTTGACAAATTTAGAGAAAATAGGCCTCCTTTGATTCAGCCTTCCGATTGGACAATTGTGCTTCCAGCATGCTTGCAATCGAAGGCCATGACATGATGGCAACACGTGCCCCCTACAAGGCAAACCTTTCGATTCACCAAGCGTGCTTCCTATAAGCCTGCTTCAATTTGGACAAATAGCTGCCTGCAAGCCTGCTTCGATTTGGACAAGTTAACTGCCTATAAGCCTGCTTCAATTGGGCATATGCTGCCTCCATGATTGTTTTCGTTTAGACAAGCTTAGATGGGACAAAGTAACCATCTCTATGCATTCTTCGAATCCACTTTCACCAAGGACCTCTTGCAGACTTTGGCTCTCACAAATTTCGTTTGAGCCAAGAGATATCTTCATACAAGATTTGACTAAGTTCTTGCTTCCCTTGAAAGAACAACCTTCGATTCAGAAGCCAGGAACTTCCCTCAAGCTAAACAGACACAAGGAAATGACTCCCTTTATGTTTGTTTCAATCCACATGCTTCGATTGGGAAATGTGTTTGCTTCGATCCAAGCTGGGCATTAGCTTTCTTCGAGTAAGTTTTGTTTCGACCACAAGCTTCGACTGAGGCAAAGGCTTCCTTCGAATAAGTGTGCTTAAATCTCATTCTTGCATTCGACTCAAGGCCAAATATCAATTGTCAGGCTACTTTGCTTCCAAATCTTTATAATCAGAGGCTTGTACAAAGATTTTAAACTTTGTCTTTGGGATAATATTGTTCTTGGTTAAAATACCAAAAGGCTACATACTCTTTATTTTCATAGAGACTACTTTTATCACAAAAGAAGCTTCCAACCTGAATTTTTTCTGAACGAAAAGCAGGGCCAGAAGCACAAGTCACATCTTCTGCACCTCAACTGCAAAAAGGCCCCCACTTGTACCTTTTTTCATTTTCATATTTTATTGTTTTGCAAGACTGGTTATTGAAAAGATGTCCATTCTTTTTATCTATAAATAGAGGAATTTTTGCAAAGCTGAAGGAGGATCTTTGGACCAGAGGAACGAATCTCCAAAATTTTCTCAAACAACACAAAACTCTCAAGTTCATCAACACTTGAGAAATAAAAAAAAACCCAGAATCATACTCACCTCCTTTGATTCTGAAGAACTCCCCACTCTTCAGTATCCTTCGAATCCAGCTTGGAAAGAAACATAATGCTTATTTCTTTCTTTCTTCGAATCAGCATCCAAGGCCTAGTTTTTACTCCTTCCCTTCGAATCCAGGGACATTCCAGCCAACCACCTAAAGGCCCAACAGACGTTCCAGCCTGCAGCAAGGTAAGTCACTCTTACCCTTGAACCTTTTGTTTCATGGCGTAGTATGTGAATAATTTTCCCTTTCGTTTCAAAACATGTACATAACACTTTGGTTCTTTTCGTTTCCACCTCCTTAATATGTTTTCAGAGCTAACCCTTTTTGTTTTGCTTCTTGTTTACCTAAGTATGCATTAAATATTAAACTGGTTGTAAGGCAATACTAGCATGGCCTTAGGCCATGTTGCTGTTCAAGAGTTCAAACGAAAGAGACAGGGGGAAAGAAAAATGAAACAAAGCCTTGGGCTTTCATGCTGACTTCCAAGCCCCAGAAAGACAGGTTGCACCATACTGGTTTCTAGGCAGAATCGAAAGGCGCACCCTGTTGATTCCAGGCCCCAGTCGAAGGAGACAGAGAAGGCAGAATTGAAGGCCACCTCTCACCCCTCAGGCCAAGCCCAATCGAAGGCCATGACCTGACTGGTGCCAAGGCCCAATCGAAGGCCATGACTTGTTGGATGCTAACCTCAATCGAAGGAGGCCAACAGAAGCAGAATCGAAGGATTCTTCCCCTCTAATCGAAAGAGCTCATTTTTACTTCTTTTTATTTTATTTTTGCCTTTATATTTTTATGCACTTCAATATGGTTGTAATAGTGTAGGATTTATTTTATGCATTTTTTATTACTCTTGTACAAATTCTAGTAATTAGGTGTCTATGGCAAGATAAAAACAACAAGTAGACAACCCATAATCAAAGACAAAATGCATGCAATCAAACACACTTTGCACACATGCACCCTTAGGGTAATCTTACTTGTTTCCTCAAAAAATAGTCATATCCCTCGAACATGGGCGTTTTAGCAAAGACCCTCGATAAAATATTGTAGTCCCTCGATGACCCTCGATGTTGCCTTTGCGAAACGATCTAGTCCCTAAACAACATTGCTAAAACGTCCATAGGTTGCCTTCTATGACTATACAAATGTCCCCCACCCTTCCTTTCACATCCAACGATAGGGTTTCTTACCAAAACAATGGCAAGATAGCAACATCTAAAGGAGGAGGAGAAGAACATTTAAGACCTTTTTAGTAGGTAAGTTACTCCTAGTTGCTCGCTTGCTCACAACAAAAACATTTTATACACCAACACTCTCATTTTGAAACAATTTCAAAAGACAACACTTTGTACGCGTTCTTAAAGAAACGAGAGCCATTACAAAGGCACCTTTTCAAAATCACTTTTAAAAACACATTCCACAAACACCTCTTTGAACTATTTTCCAAACAACACTTTATACGCGTTCTTATAGAAACGAAAACCATTACAAAGTCACATTTTCAAAATAATTTCAAAACCCACACCACAAGCACATTTTCAAACAAAAGCAAGTGATCTAGTAAGCAACTAAGAGCCCATAGATAACTACGGATGAAAAGGGTGCTAATACCTTCCCTTTTCATAATCTACCCCCCGAACTCAGAAATAATCTTGAAAGGTCTTTCCTGTTCTTTTCAGCCTTTCCTTATTGGATAAATGAAAAGTCGGTGGTGACTCTTGCTATTCGCAACAATTGCGATCAAACGCAAAACACCCAAGTCAGTTCTCCCACCGTGTTACACCTATCACAACCTTGGGGATAGATATTTGAAAAAGTTTGTGTGTTTATCACTACCTAGAGGATAAACGACATGAAGATAAACTTATTAATTCATTACGACCTAGAGAATGAATAACATAAACCTGACAATCCGCACATCTACCACGACCTAGAGGATATATGATTGAAAAGTTTGTATGTTTATGACATCCTAGAGGATAAACGACACGAGGGTAGTCATATGTATTCATCACGACCTAGAGGATGAATAATGTAGTCCTAAGAATTCACATATCTACCACAACCTAGAGGATAAATATTTGAAAAGTGTTTTGGTAATCAAATCTTAGATAACTAGACCAAAGACAAGATTGGAGTTTACAAGTTGTGTCTGTTCTCAACCAAGGTATTGATTAGCATGAAGAATGCTAGGTTTGAAGATTGAAACTGAAGTTTCATTGATGATGACGGTTGTGTCTGTTCTCAACCAAGGCTTGATAACCAAATGAAGTTAACTTTTTTTGAATTTTTGAAAAGTTTAAATTTGATAATCAAGAGTATAATGCCCAGAGGATAGTGGTGACTAGGTTTTGGATATGAGTCGTAGGTAACCTGTCTAGTGATAATTTTGATAGTGGTACCTTTCACCGGTTGTGCCTGTTTTTATCAAAGGTAGCTATAGTGATAATATAAAAAATGGATAGTGTTGAGCTCAGATTTGAAATTGAGTGTGTCTTAGCTTGTAGTATGCCTTGAGATTTTCCGCAATTTTCATGGGTATTTATGATTGAATGTAATGCATGTATGCAAGCTTCATATGATTATGCTTGATGCATGATGCATGTTATGTATGCTTGATATGATCATGATAATGTTATGAAATGATACGATGATTGATAAATGCCAATACCCATGTTATTTGAACTGCGGATGTCAAGATAGGCAACCATATGGGAACTGGGTTTTATTTAATTATCAGACGAGAACTAACTATCCAACAGGAGCTGGGAAGAAACATGGGTTAACAGTGTGGTAGAATGATTAAGGACACTTGATTACAATCAAAGGGACCTCAGGAGTTCATCCTGAGGGGTTTAATTGAAAGTAGGACAAATGAACGATTGAGATTAACCGTTGACTAAGACCGATGGAGGAAGGGAGTGCATGGTGACAAGAAATTGGTCACCTAATCCCATGGCTCTCAAGGAGCCACATGGCGCGTATATGGACGAGGAATGGGGGTATGTGATGCAACTTAGACCTTGTAAGGATGCTTATGATTATGTTGATAGAACTGCATGAGGCTGCTCACGTCTTTTGCCAATTGAAACACGTGAAGTTGCTCACATCTTTTTGCTGATGACAGTGCGTTGTCGAGTGTTTACAGAATTAACTAGCTAAAGCTTGAGGACTAACATAACAAGTTATATCACATACTTCTCTTTATCTATCACTATCTAGAGGATGGATAATGCATGGTCGACCTTATCATTGCAAAAGTATTAATCGGATAAGACTGAAGATTATAACGTATCACTACTCAGGGACTAACGTGAACGGTTATGGTTTTGCGGGTCTACTAAAACTTAGGTATTATTATGGTGTGGGTATCAAATTTATTTATATCAAGAGATTTAGTAAACACTACCGAATAAATCTGGAAAATAAATGCTAAAGCTTGGAGAATAACAAAGCAGGCTATATCGTAGAATTTGTACATTTATTGCTACCTAAGAAATAAACGAAATAGGTTTGAAACTGGAGTTTGATGATGACGTCGGTTGTATCCGTTATCAACCAATACTTTGATGAAAATGCTAGGTTAACTAACAAATATGCTCATATATGATTGCTGACAATGCTTATGCCAATTGATAAATGATAGTGCTTACGATTTTGTATATATGTATAATGTTATTCTGAAATGTCTCTTTTTTAGACCATTGGGTCTCTGAACTTCCTGACTCCCCAATATCTTTTTTTTGTTGATATTGAATTGTCTTTGTACTTGATATGGCATTTATGCATGTAGATGCAAGTGTTAATGTGTAGTATGTAATGATTTGAATGATGTATGTAATGAGTGATTTGGACACGCATCAATGGACGTTAGAATTTTGAAATGCCAATGAATGACTACGTTGGCGGGGTAAACGCCAAGTAATATTGAGATTTTTGTCTATCAGATCCATGCTATCGAAATTCGTCAGATGGATGAAATGATAGGAATAATTCGATTCTATATTGAAGCGAACTAGTGAATGTATTATGCAGACTCATATGATTTTGATGGATGCCCTTGTGATGGGTCGTAGGTGTTATGCTAATATGATTTCCTGATACTTGTTTTGAATTTGAAGATTGCTGATGTAGGAGAAGGATCCATTGGGGGATCACGAAAGTACGCAGAGAGCTTTCCCCTTTATGGAGGGTCTTTCCCCAATATGTCAGGTCTGGGAAGAGATTCTCCTTGATATGAGCTTGGAAATAGTTTGATCATAGTATGAATGACCCCACTATTTTGCATTTTGAAGCATTATGCCCTTGACTAATGGGCTCTTGGATGGTTTGCCCTTTATGGGTTATTTTTTGAACCAATTTCTTTTGAATGAGCCTTGTAGCAGTATGCCCCAACATTTTCACTTCTTGAAAGGTATGCCCCTAATCTCCAAAATTTAGAGGAGGTACTCTTGGATGATTTTCCCTTGAAGATCTGTTTTTTGAATCAACTGCTTTTGATCGAGCCTCACAATGGCTTGCCCCAACGTTCAAATTTTGAGAGGAATGCCCATATCTTTAGGATTTTGGAGGAGTGTCCTAAGAAGGAAATTGGATCCTACCATTCTATAATATAGGTTTTGGTATAGGTTACCCCAAGCGTCTGAATCTTGAAAAGTAGGCCCTTTATCAGCTGATGTTTTGAGAAGTGTTCTAAGTTGACCCAATCTTAGAATAATTTCCCCTATTTAACATGGTTCTCAGATGATGTGCCCCTATGATCATTAGGAACTTCCCCCTGTTTATAGGGGTCCTCTTAGATGCTTTTCCCCTAGTTAAAAGCTTCTTGGAAATGCTGCCTTTGATCATACCATTTTTCAAATCTCCTTGATGCTAAGTTTTGACTCGTAAGTAAAACTGTCCCCTTTGAAAAGTAATCCTAATGTGATGCACATGCAAGTTCTTGAAGTTAAAATTGATTATTGAAAAGAAATGGATGATTATAGATGAAGAAGTGGCAACGTGGTTTAGTGATAATTTAACAAACATTAAAAGTCAGTTTAACACAAATCTTGTTGAGTATGCTTTCATGGTGAACCTAGCATCAATTAGAACTTTTGAAGGTTATAACATGGCTTGATGAAACAACCGGCGGAACAATCAAATGATAATGAAAACAATGAAGTCTCCATAGAATGTTTTTATCCCACAAGAAGGGAAAGGTAAACATCGAGTAAACCTGAGAAGGGTGAAATCACGATCAAACGACTGAGAGATATGGGTAAGGGAGTCTGTTACGCGAGGGGAAGGTATTTTCACCCCACACGCCCGTAGTACTCTACGGTATCCACTCTTGTTATCTATCTCAATCTTCGATTGTCGTCTCCTACTCATTAATTCTCCTCACCATCAATCACGATTCGTCGTGCCACAATCATCGCCCCTATTTGCTTCAGTCTTCCTGCATCGCGGCTTCAACCTTTGCCTCAATCATTCATAGCACCGCCGGAGAACTAACACATTTGTTATTTTCTCTTATCCATTCACGAATTCAGTTCTTATTATTGTTTCATACAATTCTCAATTTCGATCTTGTTTTCCCATAGAAAATAGAAAGGATGAAGAAATTGAAGTGTAAAAAACGCAAAGCTTACCTACCGGTGTTCGTCTGGTGCGTCTATAATCGATGAAGATGATGCGAAAACTAGAGATTCTTGCGCATTCAGGTACAAAATCCCTTAACGCTTTACACGAATTCTTCTTCTACTTCTAGATCTTCTCATTCTTCTGCGTTTTTGAGTTCTGTTATTGTTGCTACAAGTTCTGTTGCACGATGAATGATACTTAAATGATATTGTTGTTGTTCGCATATGGCGCTTGAGGTGTGATGAGGTTGAGAGAGTTTCAGAGAGTGGAAGAAGAAGAGAGGTTGAAGGTGGTTGTGGAGAGGTTGAAGGTGAATGATGAAGGTGGAAAATGGTGGAGAAGAGAGAGTTTCTGATCTTCTGTGATTTTTTGCAGAAGTAAAGAATGAAGATTACAGAGAGATTTCCTCATGATCCTTCCACAGGGTGAAGGATGAATGTGATAAAGGTGAGTTTTCTGTATTTTTTCTCTGTATGAATCTATTATGGTTTGTGAATAATCAACCCCCTCCTCCGTTACCACTTTTGTTATATCCTTTTTGTAGTTCTTCCTGAATTCTGTTTTGTTGTAGTTAGTATGGTTAGAAGTTTGGTTAGAGTTAGTTAGGGGTGAGGGTTAGTTAAAGAGTGAAAGTTGGTTAGCTGCTGTTGGGAATTCTATTTAGGTTGGTTATGAGGTTTGTTACAAAAATTCTGTTACTTAGAAATTGTGGAGTTTGTTAGAAATTTTGTTTCTCAAGTTAAGAGAGCTGAGAAATTATGTTACATATGTTGGAATTTCTAAATTCACTTTCTGATTCTTTTTGCTGCAGTATCTGCTTTCTTTGTTGGAGTACTAAGATATTTCTGATTCAAACATCAAAGCACCCCCCTGCTCAGTAAAATGCTCCTAATTCTGCAAGTTGTCAAGATAATCCAGGGTATTTAATTTCTCAACCCGAACTTTACTTATGTCTAGTACTGATAGATATGTACGATAAGCAAAGGTGAATGAAACTGGCTTTCCATCACTGTTTGTGGAACAAACTTGGTACTTCACTTCTTGGAATGAAAATGCCAACATTAAGAAAGGAAGGTATTCTTTGTTCCCTTGAATGAATTGTGTCATCCATGAAATTATCATTCTACAACATTGTTCCTTATCACTGATCACAATCTCACACTAATCCAATATTTTTTCTTTTGAAAATCCTGCTCGGTTGTAGTATTAAACTGGTATATGCCGCTTTATGTGCAGGGTAGCTTTTGTTGAGACAGGGCAGCAATTTTCTTTATTGTGTATGTTTGTACATTTTGGATATTAATCAATTTTTTTGTAGAGTTGGATGCAGATTTTTGGTTTTATATTTGAACATGATGCAGATGGAAATTATGCAGGGATGAAGTATTGATGAATGCAACATAGTCTCTTTTCTTCTGATATTTACTGACTGAATTTCTGATATTCTTTACTATTTTGATTGTGAATCCAATTTCATCTTGTTTAAAGCATTTCCTGATATTCTAATATACTTCATTTTTATTTTCTGATTTATGTTGAAGCTAAACAAGAAGCTATGAGGGTTTTAGGCAAGGGCTGGATTTCTGAGTTGGAACTGAACTACTGGTATGCAATTGGTTTATATTATTGGAATGATGTCGTTTTGATACAGCTTCTGAGTTAATTTTCTATTTCTGGAGCAGGGAAGCATGATCACGGTTTTAAGATAAGCTAATGAGGTCATGATATGATGAACTGGTTTATGAAGCGGATATTTCTCTCTTTAAGAATCGGTTGTAGAAAAATGGTGAAGGTGTGCAGTTTTTGAGATGAATCTGCAGAGAGATTTTTAGAAGTTCGTTCAACATTTTCTGTGGATTTGGTCATTTTTATAGTACTTTCTATCTGTCCTCTGTGAGTTTTCTCTGTCAGTTGTGAACAATAATCGAGATTGGATCCCCTTTTTTTCTCTCTGATTTCCTGTTATGACTGTTTAGAAGTAATTATGGATTTTGTCTTTTCTATTGACAGACTTGGTTATAAATGCAGAGGGACAAATTTTTGTGTGAAATGATCTTGAAACATTACTCTGACTTTTTGTCTTAGTTTGAAAACATTTCTCGTGAATTTATTAATGCAGGCTGCAGGTTTGGATAATTGATGCAGGGCTGTAAGCACTCATGAGTTGGTTCTAGATATGATGCTAATTGGGCAAGTGAATTTGTACTCATAACTAAAACCCTTGCTAGGATGGAAGCAAAACATGCTTTAACAGATGATTTAGAAGGGTTCTGGTCATCTCCGCCACTCAAACATGAGACAATTAATTTTTGTAATGTATTGCTAATAAGTGGCAGAAATTCCGTGGGGAAACACTGAATTAAGATGTCAACTAGTGGAAGAATAGAAAGTAAACCTTTGTCATTGACATTCCCAACAACTGGATCAATAATTTTAGCAATATTTGTTGCATGCATGCTTAAAAGTCATTTCCACCCAAAATTATGTAATCTTCAATTCTGGTCACTGCAACCTGCAAATGATCAAAATCCCTTTCCACAACACAAGGTGTGAAAGTATGATAAACCATAATAGCATTGTTGGGGCTTGGGAAAGTGTAGCCTCCCATAACATCATGCTATCTTCAAGAAGGTTGAATTCATCTGGACTATTAATATCAATTTCATTCTCTAGAAGTGGCAACATAATATTATGGCAAATGGGTGATTGATAACCAAGTGCAATCACAAAGTTTATTAAAGCAACCAGAAGCTAAATTTGCATCAAACTTTCACCTTCTACCAGTTGATCCAGCTCCTGGATTACCTTTAACCTCAGAGTCCTATGGCAAATGCAAATAAATGCAGATCTTTGCGTTAGCTGGGTTGTGATTTTCTGCACCTTTGCTCCAATCATAACAAACCGCATACGAATATATGGAACTGTGATACGGTGGGAGAACTGACATGAGGTTTTGCGTTTGTGTTCGCAAATGTTTTGGTTTAGCAAGAGTCGCCACCGACTTTTTATTTTATCCTAAGGAAAGGTCAAAAAGCACAAGAAAAACCTTTGAGATGTGTTCTTGGGTTCGGGGAGTAGATTATGAAAAGGGAAGGTGCAAGCACCCATTTCATCCATGGTTATCCATGGGCTCTTAGTTACTTGTTTAGATCACTTTCTTTTGCTTTTCAATTGTTTGAAATGGTGCTTTGTGTGTGGTTTTGAAAGATGTTTTGAAAAGAGGCCATCGTTGTGGCAACCTTAGTAATGATTCTTGTTTGAATGTATACAAAGGTGTATATCTTTTGAGAATTTGATTTGGAAAATGTTTTGAAATTGTGTTGTGAGATGTGTTTGAAAATAGCAAGGATGTTTTGCAAGCTTTGATCAAGTAACTAAGAGTTATCTACCCTATTTTACTCAAAGATCTTTCCTATATGTTTTTAACCCTTTTGACAGTGTTGTTTTACCATTGCATTTGGTAAACAACCTTGTATTAGGATGTTAAACGGGACAGGCACGGGTCATCGTATAGACCATGATAGCAATTGTGTTAAGTATTTTTGGCAAATTTTCCGAGGGACTAGATCATTTTGTATAGGCAACCAAGATAGCGTCATCGAGGGACTATGATCTTTTGTTTTTGTTTTTGTTTTGCCAAAGTACTCAACATGCATAACATGGCCCATTTTTAGGGCAACAAGTGGATGTAACCCTAGGGATGCAAGTGTGCATTGTGTTTGTCATTTTCATGCATTTTTGTCTTTGTATTAGTCAAGCTATTTGTTTAATTTTTTGGATTATTAGCATACAAACCCTAATCTCTAATCATGGCATAATTGAAAGCGTAAATGCGTAAAATAAATCTACACTATTACAACATTGATATAGGGAGGGGGATACAATTTTGAATGGGGATATATTTTACAAGAAATTAAAACCCTAGTTTTACTATTACATCTAAATTGAATCAAATGGCCTAAATAATAAATGGATAATATTTAAATAAACAAATTAAATAAATATACAAAATATATGAATATGCAAAAAGTTTATGTTTATTTTCCATGTATGTAAAAATATTTAATGCAAAAAAGAAAAGAAATAAATAAAAAGAAAATATTATTTTTTAATAAGGGTAAACCCTAATTTTTCTTTAAGAAAATAAATGTATTAATTATATTATTTATATACAATAAATAAAATAATGAATATACAAAAAATTAAATATATTTAGAAAAATGTATTATTTTAAGTATACGTAATAATAATAAAAAGTATAGTATTTTTTTTATGTTTTCATTTTCAAGTATTTATAAAATAAAAGTATGTATATATTATTAATTATATTAATTATGTACAAAAAATAAAAATAAAATATATACAAGATAAAAATATATTTAGGATAATATTTTTAAGTGTAAATAAAAGAATAAAAATAAAAGGTATACTTATATTATTTTCAAACATTCAATAAATAGAAATATATATACTAATTAAATTGTTTTTTATGTTAGAAAAAATAGAAATAAAATGCAAAATAAATGTAAAAAATTATAAAATATTTTTTTGGGTATTTTTTATGTTTGGAAATAATAAAATAAAATCAGAAATGAAAATAAAAATAACAAAACATAAAAATATGAAGAAATGGGCCAGGGGGTGTATTCAGCAAAAGGGGGGTGCAAATAGTGAGAGGACCAAAGCCCAGCCCAAGCCACTTCATCTTCAACCTCTGACTTCAAATTTCGCGCGCGCTCTGTACAATTGCTAGATCCTGCATACGAGCTCTATTGCAAAAACACATAACATCAAAGTTGTAGAGCTTTTCAAGACGAATCCAACCATATAGACAACTTGTCCTAACTCTCAAAGACCAGAGAGAATTTCTCTGGCCCTAAAATCTAACCTAATTTTTTCAGGATGTTCATGGACCAAATTCTCTTAGCACGCTTAATAAAAATGAAAACTGAGCATATGTACAGCTTCATGACAATGGATACTACATTTCTTATTCACAAACATAAGTCTAAATGTTCCTAAATAGAGAGATAGGAAGTTGATAAAAACCTATTTCAGCTGACTTCGTGTATGGCAATGTGGAGCTTTTCAACAAGGCCTGAGATGTCTGGGAGCTTGCTTGAACTTTACTTCACCTTCTTCAATGTCTAGCTCGCCTTGAATGCTCTTGAACAAGCCTACATAACTCAACCTTCACAAGCTCAAAATGAAAATGGAAAACCATGTAAATGGAGTTACAGTTGGTGTTTAAGGTTTGGGATAGCTTGGATATGTTGTGTGGAATGTGTTTGAACCAATTTGAGACAAAACGCACGAGGGATTTGAGTTGTGGCAATCCAACTGCAGGGAGTGCTCTGTTTTGCCAATGGAAGGTGATTTCTTGCTATGGGTGGTTTGAGGGCTCAAACGATCGTGTTTTTGGCTCAAGGGGATGTGATAAGGATGTTTCAAAAGCTTGCAGCAGTTGGTTTTTGCCGAGGTTCCAGTTTTTGTGTTTTGGACAAATTTCTTGGTTATGAAGCAAAGTGTGTGAAGTGATGTGAAACAGGTTTGTACAGGCTATCCATATGCTTGCACCTTCTTCTCTTGACCCCTCTAATTTGTGGATTTTATTTACTGCATAAGATCTTGCTCAATGCTCAAAGATTGTGGTTTGACATAAAGCAAGATTGTGGCAAAAATGGTAATGTACCTTTTTCTACTTAAGGATTAATCTAATGTGCAATGTTCTAATGACCAAAACAATTCCTTAGACCAATGGTTTTGCAATTAATTATTGAGTGTGGAATGGTTTTGAGGCCTGTAATCTAGTGCAAAGCAAGCTGATTTGAATTTGCAACTTGTATGAACATGAACATGCCATGGATGAAAAGTGAGTTTTTGCCAACTTCAAGCCTTCGATTCTCCCTAACCACAAATGAGTTTGGAGAGTTCTTGGACATTTTGGAAATCTTGCAACATGATCTACAATTTATCTTTGAAATGCAATTTGAGATTCCAAGTGGAACTATGTGAAAAATAACCATGAAGATAGGTCAAAATCTTGCCTAAACTAGGGCAAAATTTCACTAAGTTAAAAGTTTTAGGGGCCCTTGTTCCAAAAATCATAACTTGAGATCCAAGCTTCTTTTGGGAAAACTATGTGAATCAAATTTGTATACTTTGTGGAGGACTAAAACTTTGATTTTGGAAGTTTTGTTTGAATCCAATTGCATAATTGTTAAAATGTTGGGCAAAGTTAGGAAAAATTAAGAAAATTTCATAACTTAGAAAAATTCTAAGTTATGAAAATTTTCAACTTTAAACCCTAATTTGCAAAAATGGGTTTCTTGATGAACAAGTTTCACGTTTTGACACATCTTGATGAAAAATTACCCTTGACACTTGATTTTGACCAAAAAGTCAAAGTTTGACTTTTCAGTGTACAGTCAAATTTTGATCAGTTGACTGAAAAATTCATCTGTCAATCCAATGCACTTGAGATCTTTTGAACCTTGTGAATAGGTTAAGATGATTCCATTGAGTCCTTGAGTCCATGGTTGAACCCAATTTGCCATTGGCTAGGTCAAAAGTCAGAAATTGCCCTTGTATGGTCAAAACCCTAAAAATGACCATTTTGCCCTTTTGATGATCTGATCAAATTTCTTGAGGAGTTGTGGTACAAACTTGACCAAATGGTTCATATGGGTTTATAATATTTATGTGGGTAAAAAATTATGAGGTTTGACTTTAAATTGGCCACAATTGACTTTTTCCCAAATACAGTTGATTTCTAGGTCAACTGTCCAATTGACTGGGCAAAAATTTGATTCAAGGCTTGAAACTTGGTATGGACAAACTTATGAGTCCAACATGAAGTATGAAAGTCATTTTGGGAATTAGAAGTCCAAAAATCTTTGTGCAAACTCAAACCCTAATTTAGGTCACCAGTGCAAGGAGATGTCTTGAGCAGAGCAAAACCCTAATCCTGTCTGGAGTTCAAGGAGCCTTGTGAGGGGAAATCTTGATAAAATGAGAGGGAAAATTTTGGGGTACAATAGGAACCATCATTGTTGAACTCACCACAAGTTATGGGCTAACCACACCTTTGCATAGCCTTAAGTCTCTATTTACTGTCTTGTCCCAAAAATTAAATGCACCGTCAGATCCAGCAGTTGCAAAAGTGTGATGTACATGATGGAACCTAAGAGAGTTGACAAAATATATGTCACTACTTTCTCTGTGGAATTTAATAGTAAATTCTTGCTCGACCGTGCATCATCAAGGTGATGTACTCCAACCCTTTCTTCTATTGAACCAGCCAAGAAACCTTGTTGGTCTGAAAAAGCAGCAACACATCTTATCTGATACTTCAAGGGAGATATTAATCTTTCGTACTCCATTTGAGGATTCTGCAAGTTGAAGACAATAAGATTCCTATCTTCAATTCCCACAACCATCAAAGGATGCCTCACGGACATTGTATAACAAAGATAGGGGAGTTTCTTAGCATGCACTAGATTATACTACCTAGTATCTCAATACTTAATGGTTTTGTCCCAGCTTCTGGTGGACAAGAGACCCATCACGGGTATCCAAGTAACCTCTTTGATGGGAGCATCATGCACGACAACCGTCACTGACTGCCCTCCGGAAAAAAGTGGCCATATCTTGCCCTGCTTATGATAACTCCAGAAAAAAATGATTGTTCCATCATCTTTCCAAGAAGAGCACAAAACACGTTGATCGTGGTAAATTGAAGCCTTGGGAGTAGTGTTAAGAGCGATTCTATTCTTTGAAATCTCCCAACAACGAACCTGGTTGTAATAGAATTTTGTGTGTTGTAATGATAAGTGAAGTAACTTTTGAATTCACATGGATGTAATGATCTTTTCCAAATAAATCTTCTATTTTTCCTCCATTATGCCTTATTTGAACTTTCCAACTTGGCAAACTTGAACCAAAAAGAACACCTAAATGGTTTATTGGTGTAAGGGTTTGAATGAATTTGTAGAGAGTTTGAAGTGAAGATCATGAATCATGGTTGAGAAGGCTTGAATACTTGGACATGGAATTTGAATTAGTTTAGGGATTAGAATAGATTCTGGTGACTTTTTGATTGTAAGATTGTAATTGAATCTTGGAATCAAAATTGAACTTGGATGCCTTATGACATTTGAATTCAGAATGGAACAAATGGTAAGCTTTAAATTCTGATTGATCCAAGTATGTGAATATTTCAACCTTGCACCCTTGATTTGGAAATGATACTCGAATTTGAAGTGAATGCATAATGAGAATGAAGTTGAATTATGACTTAAATTCCAAGAAATTTCATGTATAATCCTTTCAATTTTAACTTGAATCCTATACAGATATAATGCTCGAAACCTATGCTCTCGGATAATTTAAACTCAGGGCATCAAGTAATCAATCCAAATCAATCAATTCCAATTACTCCCAACTGAGATTCTCAAATCCATATTAAACATGTATTATAAGAAACAAGCAAAATGAGAGAATTAATAAGGCCTCGACCACACTGGATCCACACGTTCAACATCTTGTACCATGGGTCAATGTTTTGAAATTCAAACCACAACCCCCATAGTTTGATGACCAATGATCTTAGCACAAAATGAATGCCTTGAGAGATATCTGAAGATGATAAGACTTAAAGCGGTAGAAGTGATAATAATCACAAAGCCCTAATCAATCTTCCCTTGATGAAGAAAGAATCCATAATAACCATGAACCAAAACCCTAATTCTATAATCCAATGCTTGAAGGAGAATCATATGAAATCATATTTATTGGATATATACATCTCAGCACTGTGAAAACCCTGATTTGGATGATCACTGATTTTATTAAACCTAGGTGCTTTATTAAATGCAATGTTATGCTATGCAAATGAACTAATGCAAAGATACAAATGTGATGCTAAGCGTAAGCTAGATAAAAGAAATAATGAGGGAAAATTTTGGGGTGCAACAACTACCCCTATTTAATCGTCTTAAACCTGAAGGTGAAATTGGCGCTAGCTTTTTGAACCTTCAAGGTGGAAGAAGATTAAATACTTAATGAACCCGAAAATTTGCACTCCAAAGCCAGTCAGGTATTAATATATTTTTTGGTTTTCTGTATTTTCTATTTTTGCTTTTTGGATTGCAATAGTTAGCTAAGTAAACTTCTTAGATATCATGTCAAGGTTAGACATTTTTGTACCCCAAAATTGTCCCTCCCATATTTCTCAATATATTGCAAGAAAGATCTCCAAGTTACTCAAGTTTGCTCAAGAGTTGGACAGACAAGCTATCTCCTAAGGCAGTCAATCCCAAATTAGGGTTTTGTGTTGCATCAAGATCTTTGAATCCAAATGACCTAAAGTGATAACCAATTCCCTAATATGTTCTCAAGATCCTCCATGTCAAATTTCAAGCCTTGCAGAGGAAGTTTGCTCAGTCAATTGCTCAAAGGTCCAAAAATCGACTATGTTAGGGCAAAAGTCAACTGTGACCTACATACAGTCAAACTTCAATATTTTTTTCCAACATTCCCATTTTGAAGGATATTTCATCATTTGATCAAGGGTTGATCATGATTCATCAAGGATTGCTCAAAATTCATCAAGATTCAAAAGTTGCTAAATTAGGGTTTTGTAGGAAAAGTCAACTCAAATTTGACCAAGCATAAATTTATCATACTTTATGAGAAATTACCCATCCAAAGATCATTTTTAAGAGTATGAAATTTCCTACAATCCATCTTCATACCCTAAGATCAAAAAATGCACTCACAAGAAGTTATAAATTTGGACATTATAGGTCATTTTTGAAAGTCAACAAAAATACCTTTTTCCAAAGCTTATAACTTGAGCATGGAATATCAAAATTGGATCATACCAAAATGGTTGGTTATAGGACATCTCAAGCATTCTAAAAAGTCACAGAACACTTCCAAAAGTTCAAAATTGAAGAAGTTATGCATTGTTGAAGTTGGAGTTTTTTGCAAAATTGCCAAAAGTCAACTATCCCCAAAACATCAAATTTTGTCAAATGGGCCCATTCTTTTCCACTTGATTTGAGCTTGCATAGTTTCCCACGTGTCCTAGCTTCAGCCATAAGCTCATATTTCATTTTTATTATTTAATTTGATTTTTTTATTGAATTTATTCATTTTAAATCATAGAAAATCCAAATAATTAATAACTCTTGATTTTTTGATTGTTTTAGGCTTTGTTCACAACTAACATCACCATCAAATTCGTATCAAGCCAAATCATGGGCAAAAAGATTGAATGGAATCAAATTTGGAAAGGTTTAAAGTGGAGATCAAATCAAATTCATATGCATTGATATGGGAAGATTTAGTCCATATTTGTTACCCTAATACACTACACAATACATAAGCAAGCCAAAGGATACGAAATCAGGGTTAGCAAGTGCAGAGAGAGGCAGAACAAAAGTTGGAAAATTCACAAAAATGTGAGAAGTTGAAATCCAAGTTAGAGGCATTTTCAAAGGCCAAGACTCGTCTCAATCGCTTCCTGAGCATTCACTCAAGCTACCTGGATCCAAAGCAAGCTTTTTCAGACGTCCAAACGCACTGTAAGTGTCACGAAACCCAACTCTGTTCTTGAAATCTAAACTCACCATTCTTGCATCCATTGAATGAAATAACTGCATATTTGTAATCCTCACATCATTTGTAAACTTTTGGCATCATTTGATTTTGTTTATCTAACCTGTAATGCAAGACACCATAGCTAGGGTTTCTTGGACGTTTTTGGGGGTTTTCTTTTCAGGTGAAATTAAGCTACAAGATGGACATGGTTGTGTTTAGGTGGTTGAGACGAACTCAACCCTAGTCTTAGATTCTATTTTCAAGGCCTGAGGAGGATTTTTGAATGATGTTGCACTTTTAGCTGCGGACAAAAATCTGCAGGTAATATTTGCAGGTTTTGGAGGTAGGAGACGATGAGTCGTCGTTCTCTCATAGGTCTATTCAAAAATAGTGCGCTTTTTTTTGTTTTGCTGGCATGTGATTTGTTTTTATTATATTATGTTTTCTTTGCTTGTTATTAACAAACAGACCAACATAGCATAGTGGCAAGGCAAGCGTGCATTATCCTTCAGGACTTGGGTTCGAATCCCAGGTCCCCCACTTTCCTAATATTTTTTCTTTTCAGGTACTCCTATGCGCGCATAAACTTGCAGAACACCATGCATCCTCGTCCATGCAATAGCCAGATGGCCAGAGGCCAGATCTGGTGGTCCAGGAGTGGATGTCCACCATAGTCCAAGTCCACGCGTGCCTACTGAATTCCAGAAAGTCAAAGAAGGCCAGCACAATTGGGCTTCAGAATTGCTACTCACACCACCTATTCAGGCCCAATACTCCTCTCTTCTATTCACTTATTTTATTTTATTTCAATTGTTTTATTATTTTTATTTAAATTCTAACCAATCAAAATTCCTCGTTTATTAAATAAAATCACCAAAAATATTTTTATTCAATCAAATTTTAACTTTTATTTTATTAATAAATACTAATTAATTAACTTAGGTTTTAATTCTAAAATAATTTTAACCTATTTTGCAAATAATTAAAATTAATTAGATTTAATTAGGTTTCAATTACTAATTCGATTAATTTTATTTTCTTTCTTAAAAATAATCAAAACTCAAAAAAATAATAATTTATTTTTCATTTAATTAATTTGTTAATTTAATTTAGTAATTAATTTAGGTTTAATTTCTTTCTTAAAATTAAAAACAACAAAAAGATATTTTCTTTAATCAAAAGGGTCAAAACCCTAATCATGCGCTCAATTTAATTTCCCGCACGCGTTACTTATTTTTGTCCAATAATGTACTTGTTCCCGGATTGTAATAGTAAATAGGACTTTTAATTATTTTTATTGCTTTATTTTTATTTTTCAAAGGGTTTGTCTTTGGCGATGTAAATACCCGACGCCTTGTAATTTAATTTCCGCATTTTATTTCCGCAAAATTATAAATGCTAGATGTTTGATAATAGGGTTTGCATGACAAGAATGAATGCTTAATCTTAAAATCAAATTATATCACCCTTAACATGTACAAAGATAAAAATAACCGAAAATGACACACTCGCACATGCGCACTCTTAGGGTACACCCCACTTGGTTGCCTTCGTACGCGGTCATTGAGTATATGTTGTTTTAGAGGCCGCCCTCTTGTCTAAAACATCATAGTCTCCTCGAAACGGTTGCCTCAGATATTGTTGCCTCAAACAATGATATAAGACATTAGGGTTACCGCTAAGGCGTCCTAAAATTGCTTTGGTGACTGTAAGTCCCTAATTCGAATTGACCCTCAAACTCCAACGACGATGCTACCTACTCATTAATAGTGGGATAGAATTGTATAAAGGAAAATAGCATAGAACGATTCCTTTTTCGAGTAGGTAGATGGTTCTTAGATACTTGCTCTTTCAAAAATAAAACTTTTTCACACTTACACTCCTTTTTGAACAAAGTTTTCAAAACACTTCATTACACTCTTGAGGACAGAAGCAAGAGTTAAATCAAAGTTTTCAAACAAAAACTTTTTCAAAACCCACGAGCACAAAGAAAATAATTTTGAAAACAGTTGAGCAAGTACCTAAGAGCCCGTGGATAACCACAGATAGAAAGGGTGCTAACACCTTCCCTTTCTATAATCTACCCCCCGAACCCGAGAAATATCTCGAAAAAGGATTTTTTTGGGTGCTTTTTTCCTTTTCTTGTTGGATAAAATAAAAGACGGTGGTGACTCTTGCTTACCGCGACATTTTGCGAAAACAAACGCAAAATGCAAACCAGCATTCCAAAAATATTCAGTTCTTCCCACCGTATCACAGAACTGGCGACTCTGCTGGGGAGAAAACTTTATAAGTGGGGTGTACCTTAGGAATAGTTCATATTGTTTTCAATTGCTTGACTTGTATGCTTTATCTTTGTGGGTTGAACCAGAGTTACTATAGATCCTAACCCGGATCTGGGGGATACCCTTTAGGTAAGTAGCAATAAACTGTGAGGGAACTGTATGGCATAGACCGATATGGTTGAAGCAGTAGCTACGTTGGTGTGGAACTTTAGTATGTATCGATATCCCTTGTGGCGCAACGAGGAGAATATGGGTCTGCTAAGGGGTCATTAAGCACCAACTGACCTTAGCACCTTTAATTAACCAACTTGGCCATAGAACAGTAGCAGTATGCTACACTCATTGAGACTAAACTCTCGCGATGATTTCGGCCGCAAGAAAAGGTTGCTAAATTGGAATTATAACCGATCAAGGGTGGTCAGTGATATTGAGATCCTCTAGAACCCGGTTACTATTTTAGGACAAGTTTGAACCAACTAAATAGAAAGAGGGTAATACCTAAACTCCTTGCCAGCCTGAAATCTAAGGGCTATCTGTGTGACTTGTTTGCCTTTACCATGTTTGCTGTTTGTGGATACTTGTGGTGTTTCTATCATAACATCATGCATCATGACATTGCATGCATCTTGAATCAAGACTAACCTATTTCAAAGGCAGAAGGGATTCATCTTTGTTCTGTTTTGTAGGTCATGGCACCCATGCGTAGAAACACTATTCGGATCAACTTTTTCCAGATTCCCACTCAGCTTAAGGATCTGATTGCAAAGATGCCAGATACTTCTTCCTTTATCAGAAGACATGGGCACCTCCTGGGTTTGGTCACCTCTACGATGGATGAGCAGATGTTGAGTGTCTTAGTCCAGTTCTTTGATCCACTGTACCATTGCTTTACATTTCCAAATTACCAGTTGGTCCCTACCTTGGAAGGGTTCTCTGATCTACTGGGTAGCTCCATTCTAGAGCAAACCCCGTTTACAGGTTGGGAGAAGATCCTTAGGCCGGAAGAGATTGCTTCAGCCCTTCATCTGACAAAGGCTGAGGTAATGTCAAACTGGGAGACTAGAAGTGGGACAAAAGGCTTCTTGACTAAATTCTTGGTTGGTAAGGCTAATCAGTTCTGGGACAGTCTAGACTTCCAGGCATTTGAAGACATTCTAGCTCTTCTCATATATTGTTTGGTGTTGTTTCCTAACTCTGATTCCTTTGTTGACGTGAATGCAGTAAAGATCTTTATTTCTGCTAATCCTGTTCCCACTCTCTTGGGTGACATTTTACACTCTCTTTATGCCCGTACTGCTCGGAAACGAGGAACCCTTATGTGTTGTGCACCATTGCTGGCGAGGTGGTTTATTTCTCACCTCCCCAAGTCAGTTTTGAAGAACAAGGAAGGCATGGGTTGGGCCTACAAGATTATGTCTCTCTCTCATAATGATATCGTGATCGGTGGAAATAGAACTGACTATTTTTTAAGCTGGATCACGTATGTCGCGGTAAGCAAGAGTCGCCACCGTCTTTTATGTTCTCCAACATGGAAAGGACAAAAGCACAACAAAATTCCTTATTCGAGATGTCTCTCGGTTCGGGAGGTAGATTTATAGAAAGGGAAGGTGTTAGCACCCTTTCTATTCGTGGTTATCCACGGGCTCTTAGGTACTTGCTCTTATGTTTTCAAAATGTTTGCTTTTCAATTGTGAGTGGGTTTGAAAAAAGTTTCGTTTTTGAAAGATTTCTAAGTGACTCTTGTATCTATCCTCAAGAGTGTTTGAAAAATTTGTTTTGAAAACTTTTGAAAGTGTCAGTGTGAAAAGATTTTTGTTTGTTTTTGAAGAGAGCAAGTACCCATGAGTCATCTACCTACCCTAAGGAATTAGGCTGTGTAAAAGTCCTTAAGGTAGTGCCATCCCACCATTGAGAGGTAGGAAGCACCACCGTCGGAGGTGTTCGGGTCAATTCGATTGTAGGGACAGTGTGGTCACCGAAGCAATAGTAGGACACCTTATAAGTAACCCTAATGTCCTAGATCCTTTTTAATCCGAGGCAACCGTTTCGAGGCAACTGGATCTTAGACATAAGGGCGACCGCTAAAACACCCTATACTTGACGACCACTTTCGAGGCAACGAGTGAGGCGTACCCTAGAAGTGGCATGTGCATTGTGTGTTGTTTTCATGTTAACATTTATCTTGGATCATGCAATTGTGAGCCACGAGTTGTTTTTAGTTATCATACATTCTTTCATGCAATTTAGCAGTTAGGAGTGCGGAAAATAAAATACAGAAAGGTAAAAGCTACGCTATTACAAGGAGCGGGTCTATACATCGCCAAAAAACAAAGACCCATTTTTGATAAAAGTACGGAAAGTAAAAAAACAATAAACCTAATTACTATTACATTCCAGAAAACAGTTACATAATAATCCAATAAGAAAATAACGCGCGAAAGAATTAAAATCAAGACATCCTAGGGTTTTTGACCCTTTTGAGAAATTATGAGCTTTTTGTCCTTTTGTATTAAATTAAAATTAAACCTAATTATTTAATTAATTATTTAAAGAAAGATATTTTTTGTTTTTAATGAAAATAAAGAAATTAAAGTCAAAAGAAAACCCTAGTTCTAAGTTTATTTTAATTATTAAAAAAATGTTAAAGTTAACCTAATTTAGGCTAATTAATTAATTTACATTTATATGTACAAGAATAATAATAATTTATAATGATGATAATAAGAAAATAATTAAAAAAAAGTCAAAACCTAATTCTATGAAATTTTTATTTATTAAGAAAAAGGATTAAAATTAAAACCTAAATTAAACTAAGTTAATTGTTAATATTTATTTACAAAAATAGGTTAATGGTAAATTTAATAAATAATTAAAATATTTACAATTTTATGATTTCAGATTTTTATTTTGTGAAAAATTAATTTGGGTGAACTAATAATAATAAGTAAAACAATTAAAAGAAAAGAAAATAAAATAAAAAATGCAAACCAAAGGGGGTGTGATGGCCCAAAGTGGAGGTAAAATTGAAGCAATTCTGGCCCAAGAAGACCAAGCCAAGTTTGACTTTTCATGACTGTGTGCATGCTCATTGACCAGGGCATAGAGTGTTCATCATCTCATGGCCTTCAGATTGTTGATCAAGGCCACTTGGCAAGCTAACACGTGAGACTTATGGTGGAACATTTGAGAGGCACTGCATTGGAATATGTTGTGAAAAGTATGAAGAATTATATGGGGGACCTGGGAATCGAACCCAGGTCCCAGTGTTTGCCAGCCACGTCTCCCACCATCACGCCATCTGCATTCGTTTGTAAACATATTGACAAAGAAATATTATATTAAAGAATCAAATAATTATGCCACAGAACAAAAACGCGCGCCACTCATTTGAATCATCCAGTCACATGTTGCCACGCCTATTATCTTCTTCGTTTCACCTGCAAATATGAACAAGATAGCGGGGGTTTTAAACCCCCACAAAACAAAAGTGCCAAGAATAGCGATTAGAGATATGGATCATATAAAAAGAGGGCGAGTATTTGGTTGAATTCGTCTGGCCTTGACAAATTCAACCATAATCATGATGTGGTCCAATTTTTCCTTATGCACAAAGCCCTAATTTTCAAGCTTCGGAACCCTAGATATCTCCCATGGTGGATTTCGATTCAGAAGGCTATAACCAAATTGGATTATACCAATCGCTTCAGAAGGTCCCTATTAACATAAATCAACCAAGAAAATGGATTAAAAACGCATGAATCATGTTATGCAATTTTGGAAATTTATTCAAACCGTGGGACTTGTGTTCTTTGATTCTTCGCGTGTTAGGACTGGTTCTTGATGGCAATGACTTCCTGGAGACTCAGGCAATATGTTTGAATCCCTTTTAGGCTTTGAATCGCGCTGCAAATAGGAATTCAGTTTCACACTTTTCTTCAATTTTTTGTAATTTGGTTATGGAGTTTTAGAAGCTCTTTCACGTTCTTAGCACTAGGGTTGGCTTCAGCATCCTTATGTGAAGAGAATTAGGTTAAAACCTTGGCCCAAAAGTCCATGAAATTCAAGTTTGCATCTTTGATTTCCAATCAAATATTTTCCAATCTTTTTTCAATGAAAACCTTGCCAATTTGGGAGATCTTGTCCCCTTGAGTGATGCACGAGATCTTTAGCATGTGTGGAGTGTACTTGCTTCATAAAAAGATTTGACAACCATGCTTTGATATTTTTCTACAATTAAAATCAATTAAATGAATTATTATTAATAAAAATTCAATTAATTAATTAAAAATAACAAAATAAATCATTTTAAGTTCAATGGGTCGTGCATAGGCTTTGGGCAAAGTTTCAAGAAGGAATTTGAGGCCCATTAGCAAAAATGAAGTGTTTTAGGCAAAGTTGACTTTTGAAAATTCCCAAAAATTTCTCAACTTCTCCAATGCATATCTTGCTCAATTTTGAAGCTATGAACATGTTCTTGGACATTTTGGAAAGGTCTTTATGTCCTCTAACCAATGACTTTTGTCCCATGTCATTTTGATTCACCAATCTCAAGTTATGGTCTTTGACTTAAAGTGCCTTTTTGTTAACTTTTGAGAATGACCTATAATGTTGAAATTGATAAATTTTTGTGAGAGCATTTCTTGGACTTGGAGTGTGAAGATGAGTTGTAGGAAATGTCATCCCCTTCAAAATGAGCATTGGATAGGATTTTTCTGATAAACCATAAAGAAGTTATGCCCTGGTCAAATTGCAGTTGACTTTTCCAATTGTCCAAAAATAGAAACTTTTGCATCTTGAGACTTTTTGAGCCATGCTTGTGGAATCATGATCAAGAATTGATCAAATGATGATTGTGGCTTCAAAATAAGATGTTGACTAAAAATTTTGACTTTTGACTGTCAAATGACCATTTTGCCCCTACAGTTGACTGTGAAGCATTAAGGGCTTTTGACTGTGCAACTTGATGCTGTGAGTCTTGAAACTTGACATATGGATGCTTGCCAATGTATATAGGCATTTGGGACTTGATTGGACCCTTGAAAACCTCAATTTCTTTGCAAGAACCAAAACCCTAATTTTGACTGTGTTAGGAGGCAATTGGACTGTGCAACCCTTGAGGGATTTTGAATCATTTGGAATTTGACCTTGACAAATCTTGAAGAATATGGGAGGGCAAATTTTGGGGTACAACAGTTGCCCCTGTTCAATCTTCTTAGACCTGAGGATGTAGATTGGCTAGCGTGCCTTTCGTAATCCGAAGGTGGAAGATGATTGAACACTAGAGTGCCCAGAAATTTGCACTCACATAGTAGAATATCAGCAATGTGATGTCGGGAATGGGCTTACAGATACCATTTGGAGAGATGATGGATAGGAGGATGGGCTTATAGATGCCATCTGGAGCTGTGACAGAACCTTGTCAGGAATGGGCTTATAGATGCCATTTGGAATTGTGTGTCGATCGCGTAAGAGATTCCTTATCGAGAACTTGCGTACTTGAGAAAGAAAGATAATTTCCTGGCCTGTTACAGGGGTTGATCTTCAAACTTTTTATGCAGATATGCCCTGGCTAGATACAGGTATCGAATCTACAATCAATCACTCACAGATATGCCCCGGCTAGATACAGGTATCGAATCTGGAATTAGTCGTCTACAGATATGCCCTGGCTGGGTACAAGTATCGAATCTCTAAACTCTTCATGTAGATATGCCCTGGATGGATACATGTATCGAATCCACAATCAGTTACTCACATATGTGCCCTGGCTAGATACAGGAATCGAATCTGGAATTAGTCGTCAACAGATATGCCCTGGCTGGATATAGGAATCGAATCTTCAAACTCTTCAGACGTGCCCTGGCTGGATACAAGAATCGAGTCTGAAATTAGTCGTCAACAGATATGCCCTGGCTAGTTACAAGAATCGAATCTTCGAACTCTTCAGACGTGCCCTGGCTGGATACAGGAATCGAGTCCGGAATTAGTCGTCAACAGATATGCCCTGGCTGGATACAGGAATCGAATCTTCAAACTCTTCATAAGTGCCCTGGCTGGATACAGGAATCGAATTTGGAATTAGTCGTCAACAAATATGCCCTGGCTAGATACAGGAATCGAATCTTCAAACTCTTCAGACGTGCCCTGGCTGGATACAGGAATCGAATCTGGAATTAGTCGTCAACAGATATGCCCTGGCTGGATACAGGAATCAAATCTTCAAACTCTTCAGACGTGCCCTGGCTGGATACAGGAATCGAGTCCGGAATTAGTCGTCAACAGATATGCCCTGGTTGGATACAGGAATCGAATCTTCAAACTCTTCAGACGTGCCCTGGCTAGATACATGAATCAAATCTGGAATTAGTCGTCAACAGATATGCCCTGGCTGGATACAGGTATCGAATCTTCAAACTCTTCAGACGTGCCCTGGATGGATACAGGAATCGAGTCCGGAATTAGTCGTCAACAGATATACCCTGGCTGGTTACAGGAATCGAATCTTCAAACTCTTCAGACGTGCCCTGGCTGGATACAGGAATCGAGTCCGGAATTAGTCGTCAACAGATATACCCTGGCTGGTTACAGGAATCGAATCTTCAAACTCTTCAGACGTGCCCTGGCTAGATACAGGAATCGAATCTGGAATTAGTCGTCAACAGATATGCCCTGGCTGGATACATGTATCGAATCTTCAAACTCTTCAGACGTGCCCTGGCTGGATACAGGAATCGAGTCCGGAATTTTTCATGCAGATATACCCTGGCTAGATACAGGTGTCGAATCTACAAGTAATCGCTCACAGATATGCCCTGGCTAGATACAGGTATCGAATATGGAATTGCGACAGTTGATAGTAATCATCTTTGTATTGACCTTTTTCCTGAAAAGGAAAAACATTAGTTGTATGCAATGTCATGATGTATGAAATGCGTGATGTTCTCAAAATAAATGAGATTGTATGTTCATGATGCGTATGTGCATGCTATAGTGTATGAAGATGTGATGTTTATGAATGTATTTTCGTCTAGGAAAATAAATCCTTGACGTGTGCCGGGAGTTTGTTGAATCCTGGGCTGTTGTTGAAGAGTAGGGTTCTTCGTTTCTGCTGGGGATGATAGTTGCAAGAATAAACTGGTAGGAGAAGATGACTCCGTTGAGGAATAAACTTTGTTGAAGAGATTATTCTGCGGGGAAATACTCTGTGGGAAGAGATACTTCGCTGAGATTTTGATGATAAGTCCGCTGGGGATACCATTGATAAGTTCTGTTGGAAGATTTGATGAACTCCGCTGGGGGATAGGGAGAACTTCGTTGGGGACGATCTTTCCGTGGCAATTGGCTGAGGATAACCCAGTTATATCCTGGTGGGGAAATAACCTTTGAATAAAGCCGAGAGACGCGTTCATACTCCGCAGGGGATAAGCTTCCAGAATCTACTGGGGATAAGCTTCTAGAATCTACTAGGGATATTGATTCAACTCTCCTGGGGGATCTTTTGAATTGTATTAGGGAATGGCTCCACTGAATGTCTGGTATTCCGCTGGGGAACAATCTTAGATCAAGATTTCCGGGGATGCTTGTTAGGAATATTTGTATACTCCGTTGGGGAATATTGAGATTTTCTGGGGATAATCCAACTTCCTTCAGGATGACAGTAGACTAACTCTGCTCAGGGAGAGTGTTGTTGACTTGCTGGAGATACTGTGCCTTATCGGGGCTGATGGGAGACCAACTGCTTGGGAGAGTTTTGTTGAGTCTCATCTTACTCGGCGGGGAGTGAAGGTATCTGGGTTACATTCTTCATCCGAACTTACCTTGGTACCTTGGTGGACAGAGCAACTAGATCGCTTAGACGACTCATTATTGCCCCTGTTTCTAATGTCACCTGTAATTAGTCATTTGTTTCGCATGCAAATATTTATGAGTTAGCAATTAGTGTCAAATGCATATATCAAAAATGAACATTGGACGTTCTTTGCAAAACAAAACAGAAAAAGGAAAAACGATTGGCAATTTATCTGAAACGTGAATTTGTATTGATTTTTGAATTTGCCTGTAAATAGGCGTTTATGTACAAGAGGCTGACGTCCTAGTAAGAGAACACCGCCGAACAACATAGAGTTTACAATTTTATGAAAAGGAAAACAAAACAGCTATGTGAAGAAAGAATAATCCCACTGAGTTCCAACTCTGCTATTGCCTTTATATCTTCGAGCGTCTCATCACTTGGCTACTTAGTTGAAGATGAAGTTGATCGATCGATGCCGTATGAACCTGATGGTTGATACCGGATTCTGGATGCCAGATGATTCAATGAGACATAGTATTACGCTTTAATCCCTAACTTTTGCCTGGACCGCCCTTTCGGGTTTTCAGTCCACCGGGATACCCATTTTTTCCCAAGCCGCCTTTTCAGGTTTTCGACTTGCCGGGTGTACAGATTTTTTTTCATTTTTCATCCCTTATTTTTGCCCGAACCCTTTTGGTTCGCCGAGAAGCCTTTACTTTTGCCTAGGTGTGTCAACCTAGCGGGTGTTTAATTCATGCGCAGTATCTTTTTACTATGTCTGTATTGGCGGGGTGAGGAAGGTCGTCACCATCCATGGTGGTTAGAATCATGGCTCCTCCTGAGAAGACATATTTAACCACAAATGGCCCTTCGTATGTGGGGGTCCATTTTCCCCTGGGATCATTTTGAGGAAGAATGATGCGCTTGATTACCAGGTCCCCAACTTGATACTCTTGTGGTTTGACTTTCTTGTTAAATGCTCTGATCATCCGTTTTTGATACGTTTGACCATGACAAATAGCAGTGAGTCTCTTTTCGTCAATTAGGTTCAACTGACCAAGTCGAGTCTGGATCCAGTCATCTTCGCTCAAACCTGCATCCTTAATTATCCAGAGAGAGGGTATCTGGACTTCGATCGACAAGACTGCCTCCATGCCATAGACCAAAGAAAAGGGAGTTTCCCCGGTTGACGTCTATGCTGAGGTACGGTACCCATGAAGAGCGAACGGTAACATCTCGTGCCAATCTTTATAGGTCACTGTCATCTTCTGCACCATCTTTTTGATATTCTTATTTGCTGCTTCGACAGCTCCATTCATCTTCGGCCGGTAGGGAGAAGAGTTGTGGTGCTGTATCTTGAATTGCTCGCAGAGCTCAGTGATCATCTTGTTATTAAGATTGGTACCGTTGTCCGTAATGATCCTCTCAGGGACACCGTAGCGATAAATCAGGTTATGTCGAATGAATCGTGCCACGATGTTCTTGGTTACCGTAGCATAGGAAGCTGCTTCAACCCACTTTGTGAAGTAATCAATGGCTACCAGGATGAAGCGATGCCTGTTGGATGCCATAGGTTTGATCTCGCCGATCATATCAATGCCCCACATTGCAAAAGGCCAAGGTGCAGTCAAGACATTCAGAGGGACTGGAGGAATATGCACTTTATCAGCATAAATCTGGCACTTATGACATGTCCGAGAATGTTGGTAACAGTCGGCTTCCATTGTGGACTAGATATATCCTGCCCGAAGTATTTTCTTTGCCATGGTATGTCCACTGGAGTGTGTTCCGAAGGTACCTTCATGTAGTTCTGCCATGATCTTTTCTGCTTCAGTCTTATCCACACAACGCAGTAAAGTTGAATCATGGTTTCGCTTGTATAGAATGCCATTGCTGAGGAAGAACTTTGCTGCGAACCTTCTCAGAAACTTCTTGTCATTGACAGATGCACCCTCGGGGTATTCTTGGGCTTCCAGATACCTTTTCACCTTATGATACCAAGGTTTTTGAGTTACCTCTTCCGTCTCAAGATCACAACAATATGCAGGTTCATCCAGTCTCCAGATAATGATCTGGGGAGCTTCGTTATCCCATTTGACTTTGAACATGGAAGACATCGTAGCCAGCGTGTTCGCCAACTGATTCTCCTCTCTTGGGAAGTGTTCAAAAGTTATCTCCGTGAAATGGGGGATCAATGTCAACACACACTCTTTATAAGGAATGAGATTTGGGTGTTTCGTATCCCACTCGCCTTTGATCTGATTGATCACGAGAGCGGAATCTCCGAAGACACTCAGAAACTTGATCCTTAAGTCAATTGCATCTTGAAGACCCATGATGCATGCTTCATACTCCGCCATGTTGTTGGTGCAGTTGAAACATAGCCGGGCAGTGAGTGGAGTATGAGTGCCTTTTGGGGATATGATCACAGCACCGATACCTTTACCCAAAGCGTTAGAGGCTCCGTTAAAGTTCATAGACCATCGGGATCCTTCCTCAGGTCCTTCATTCGGTCCAGGTACTTCACAATCAGTCACTACCATGATGTTCTCGTCAGGAAATTCAAAGTTCATTGACTGGTAGTCGTCCACTGCCTGGTGTGCCAAATGGTCTACCAATACACTTCCCTTGATTGCTTTCTGAGTCGTGTACTGGATGTCGTATTCCGTCAAGATCGTCTGCCATCTCGCTATTCTTCCGGACAAGGCGGGCTTTTCGAATATGTACTTTATTGGATCCATTTTAGAGATCAACAGAGTGGTGTGAGTCAACATATACTGTCTCAGCCGGCGAGCAGCCCATACCAAAGCGCAACAAGTCTTCTCGAGCAGTGAGTATCGGGTCTCACAGTCGGTAAACTTTTTACTAAGGTAATAAATGGAATGCTCTTTTCGGCCAGACTCGTCATGCTGCCCCAGCACACACCCCATTGAGCTGTCAAGTACTGTCAAGTATAATATTAGAGGTCTTCCTTCAACCGGTGGCATAAGAATGGGCGGTTCTTGGAGATACTCTTTGATTCTGTCGAAAGCGGCCTGACATTCATCGTTCCAACGTACCACTTGATCTTTCTTCAGCAGCTTGAAGATTGGTTCACAGGTAGCAGTTAGATGTGAGATGAATCGAGCAATGTAATTCAGACGTCCTAGAAAGCCTCTGACTTCTTTCTCTGTCTTGGGAATTGGCATCTCTTGTATGGCTTTCACCTTGGCGGGGTCCACTTGAATACCTTTGTCGCTCACAACGAAGCCTAGCAACTTTCCAGATCTTACCCCAAAGGTGCACTTGTTCGGGTTCAACCTCAGCTTGTACAACTTCAGACGGTCAAACAGCTTCTGTAGATGATCAAGGTGTTCCTCCTCAGTTTGGGACCTTGCAATCATATCGTCGACATATACTTCTATCTCATGGTGGATCATGTCATGAAACAAAGCAACCATGGCACGTTGGTAGGTTGCCCCAGCATTTTTCAACCCAAAAGGCATGACCTTGTAACAGAAGGTGCCCCACTGAGTAACAAAGGTAGTCTTTTCCATATCTTCAGGAGCCATCTTGATCTGATTATAACCTGAAAAGCCGTCCATGAAGGAGAACACCTTGTGCTGAGCAGTATTATCAACCAGAACGTCGATGTGAGGCAGGGGAAATCATCCTTGGGGCTCGCCCTGTTCAAATCCCTGTAATCAACACACATTCGGACCTTACCATCTTTCTTCGGTAACGGAACCACATTGGCAACCCACTGAGGGTAAGAAGTTACTGCAAGAAAACCGGCGTCAAATTGCTTTATAACTTCAGCTTTGATTTTCTCGGACATTTCTGGACGCATACGGCGGACCTTCTGTTTAACCGGAGGGCAGTCTTCCTTGGTAGGCAAGTGATGAACCATAATATCAGTATCCAACCCAGGCATGTCTTCGTAAGACCAGGCGAAGATTTCCATATAATCATGTAACATCTGAATCAACCGTTGTTTCACACCGAGCTCTAGATTGGCACCAATCTTGACTTCCTTTCTGTCTGTCTCAGTACCCAGATTTACCGTTTCCACTGGCTCCTCATGTGGCTGAATGGCCCTCTCTTCCTGGAGTAACAGTCTTGCAAGCTCGCCAGGCACTTCACAATCATCTTCACCTTCGTCTTCGGCTAAGTTGATCAGATTTTCGAAGTCATAACTGGCAGTAGCAGAGTCGTTACCAGTGAGATCCAGAGTGGATTGGAACCTGTATAAGTGAGTGTGTGTAAATATAGCTGTTTTGCAATATATAAAAAAAGAAAGGGAGCACAAGATTTGAAATGCAAAAGACGTCCAATGTTTTTATTCATGATATATGGAAATGACAAGTAATAAGCCCTCACAAATGAAGCCAACGGTGCCCCGGGTAAGACACCGGGCCATAAAGTTTCAAATTATTGTTCGTTACAAATTTAAAAACAAAGGAGTTCATTACTGAGTAACAAAAGTAACAGGTATGAAATCTTTAGCAGTCCAATTATTCAGTCCACCGTCGGTCGTCGGGTAGATCCAGCTATCAAACTGAGATTCCTCCGCATCGCCTTCAATAGCATTCACTCCCGGGTTGGTGATGAATACGGGAGGTCTTCCAACCCTTGCTTTACGTACAGCCCTCTGAGCCTCTGCAGTCAAACCTAGCCCAAACTTGTCAGTCTTTGGAGTAAAATCAGGGAGCCTGCCCCAGTTTGCACATTCACCTTTCTCAATCACAGCCCGAGCGTCCTTCAAGGAAGCCATCTTCAAAGGAGAGTCTTCTTCAATCACTGTCTCTGCTAACGCCAATGTTGGAGGCACCTCTTCAAAATGTTGAAAGGGGGTCTCAATGAACTCCCCGTCCATCTTTATATACCAGAATGAGTTAAGATGACTAACCATGTATTCTTCCCCCCCCTGCACTGTAACAATCTTCCCTCTGACCGGGTATTTAAGCTTTTGGTGTAGAGTGGAGGTCACAGCCCCAGCCTTGTGGATCCAAGGACGACCCAGCAAACAAGAATAGGATGGATGAATGTCCATCACATAGAACGTTGAATCAAAGGCTTGAGAACCAACCCGGATCGGAATATCTACCTCACCATGTACCATCCTCTTCGACCCGTCAAAGGCTTGGACAACGATGTTACTAGGCTTCAACTCCAAACCCTCACAATCCAACCTATCTAAGGCCTTCTTGGGCAATACGTTCAGTGAAGAACCGGTGTCTACCAACACGTGTGCAAGAGTAGTGCCCCTGTATTCAATGGAGACATGCATGGCATCATTATGGTTCTTTCCCTTAGCGGTCAGATCAGTATCAGAGAAACCCAGCCCATTATCAGCGGTCAAGTTGGCCATACAATCAGTAAATTGATCAGCCGACATTTCTTGTGGCACATGAGCCGTCTTTAGGAATGAAATCACGGCCTTGGCATGGGCCTCTGATCATAAAAACAGTGATAGCATAGAGATTTTAGAGGGGGTGTGCCCCAGCTGCTCAACGATGCTGAAATCACTTTTCTTGATAATCTTGAGAATTTCCTCCATCTCTTGCTGGGAGGCTTCAACACTAACAGTCTTCGGTGCCTACATCTGGGCAGGCATATCAGCAATCCCTTTGCCCCGAGTGTCAGATGAATCGGCAGCAGGGGTAGAAACTTGATCAGGAGGGGAAACAGGCGCACTTGTAGGCGTGATGATAAGAGGTCTTCGGATGACTGGTGGCGCAATGTCAGGCGAGAAGAGCCTGCCACTGCGAGTAACTTTAGCGGGACCGGTGATGTTACTGATGCCGGTACTAGTGCTGAACTCCTGCTTCACTCCGAGCACATAAACGTCTGCCCCATAGTGCCACGGGACAGCCTTGTCAGATTTATAGGGGAGGGGCCCTAGAACAGTAATGATGATGGGTGCAACAGACATGATTTTGACTGGCTTCCTCGGGGGAGCCTTGGTAGGATTGTTGAAAATGGTGACAACGGATATTTCTTCAGTAGGAACAATAGGAACAACAGTCTTCTTGAACAAGATCTCTTTGCTATCCATCAGGTTTTGGACGCCTGACTTCAGCAACGGACAACCAGTAGGTGAAACAGCACATAGAAGGCAACCCTTGCTACAACCCGGAAATAAACCGGCTAGCAGCAGGTTCCTTTTTACGGACAACAACGGATTCACAATATCATCCACAGAGGTTACATACGGGTCTTCCTCAACAGCATTCACTCCATGCTGGGGCATGGGAGCAGTAATAACATTAGGCCTTTCGGGCGCCTCAAACTGTATTTCCTTAGCGTCGATAAGGTCCTGAACCTTATTCTTCAGGGCCCAGCAATCATCAGTAGAATGCCCCGAGCTATCAGAGTGATAAGCACAGCGGGCGTTGGGGTTGTACTTCGGAGAGGTTGTGTTTACCACCTTCGGAGCTTCTCTGACAGTTACCAAGTTGGTTGATAGCAGTTGCGGCAAGATTTGAGATAAGGTCATACTAAGCCGAGTGTATTCTCTTCTGGGTCTCTCACCCTTTAGTTGGTTAGGTTGCCGAGGAACGGCAGCAGGCTTTGAAATTACCACCGCGTTGACAGCTTGGCAGCGTTCCGGTTTATTTTGTCTTCTGGGACCATACACAACACTGGCTTCCTTCTTGAAAGGCTTCTTTTCAGAACTTGAGGACGCACCTTTCTGTATCTTCCCTGATTTCATACCAGCTTCTATCCTTTCACCCGTCAGAATGAGGTCTGTAAACCCTGCAGAAGAATTACCAATCAGGTGGTTGAAGAACGGCCCAGAAAGGGTCCCTAAGAACATGTCCACGAGTTCACGGTCGGTTAACGGTGGCTGCACCCTACCAGCCAGGTCTCTCCACTTCTGCGCGTACTCTTTAAAACCTTCTCCCGATCCTAGCGACATACCCTGGAGTTGGGTACGTGTAGGAGCGAGGTCGGCATTGTACTGATACTGCTTATAAAAAGCAGTAGCCAAGTCCTCCCAGTTACGAATGTTGGTTCCATCCAGCTGATAGAACCATTTGAGATGAGTCCCTGAAAGACTCTCCTGGAAGAAATGGATCCATAAGTTCTTGTCCACAGTATACGGTTGGATCTTCCACACATAAGATCTGAGATGTAGCTTAGGGCAGGAAGCCCCGTCATACTTTGCAAAAGATGGTGCCTTGAACTTGTGTGGGATCACCACCCCAGAAGATAAACCCAGATCTCCAAAATCCAACCCAGGCACCTGTTGAATTTCCATGGCACTCAGACGATCCTCTAACTGCTTGTACCTGTCTTCAGCGGGAGGGTACTGCTCTTCATTGAAATTCGTCTCGTTGTCAGAGACCACAGGACTAGGAACCCTTCCCCCTTGGGGACTGCCTTTCCCTACAGAAGAACCAGCTTGATCAGACTCTTTTTGCAGTGTATTGCCAAACCTCCATCCAGTGTTGAATAATGCAGTTCTCTTCTTCTTCTTCTTTACCAGCAGAGCCTTCAATTCCTCTTGACCTTGGGCTAAACTCATGATCAACTCTTGGAACTGGGCGTTCTGAGCCTGGAGGGCCTTGATGGATTGCTCAGTAGATGATTCGGGATTCATGATGACTGCTGAAATAAACAGCGAAGAAGATTTAGCAACCTGTAAAAAAGAGTACCTGTGATGCATATGATGAATGGAATGCATATGATTTATGTTTTCAAAGACAATCGGGATTTAACTTTGTAAACAAAAAGGAAACGCACTTTATTAGATTCAACTTTGAAATTTAAATTGTTCAACAGATTGCCCTTAGGCGTTACATAAAATGGAAATAATGAAAAGGGAAATAAAAACTGTAAAAGAACATCCAAAGCTCATCAGTGATCCCAGGGTCTCTTCTTCTCAGTACGGATGTAGTCATTCAAGGTCCGCTCGTTCTCCAACTGCTTTGTCAACTTCTGGATCTTCTGTTCCTGCTCATTGAACTTTTCCCGATAAGAATCCCGTTCTTCTTGTAGTTGCGCCCAAGACCTCTTTAGTGTATCAACATCAGCAGGTATCTGAGGAGGGAGAACAGTTGGAGGAACCTCGTCTCTATTAGGATATTCAAGAATGATGGGTCTGACAGCCTCGTATGGCATACCTAACTTCTGAGCACAGATGCGGACCCATCTGTAGTAGGATTCCATAGGTAGAGAAGTCTTCGGTCCCAACTCATGTGGGTCAGCTTTGTGAATTCTGTCCCAAGCCTTGATGAATTTACGACGCAACTCGTCACTATCTACCTGAAACTCAAAACTGATGTGAGGCACCAACATCTCATGAGGCCCTGCTCTTCTGGCTCTTCCAAACTGACAGAGAGCTAGACATGGATTATAAGAGATCCCTCCTTAGGTACCAATCAAAGGAACATTTGGATATTCTCCGTAGCGATCAATAACAGCTACCTCATCCAAACCTCTGAGAGTCCAAATGACGTCATTATCAGTGAGAGACATTAACCTATGAGCCCATCCTCTTCCTTCTTTGTTCTTTAGCACGAACTTAGGGAGGTGAGAAATAAACCACCTCACTAACAAAGGAGTACAACACCACAGAGTTCCTCGTCTTCGGGCAGTACGAGCATAGAGTTGTTGCAGGATATCACCCAAGAGAGTGGGCACAGGGTTCCGAGTCATGAAGATCTTTATGGAATTGACATTAATGAAGTTATCAGGGTTAGGAAACAAAACTAGACCATAGATTAAGAGATCCAGAATGTCTTCATACGCCCTGAAGTCTAAGTCATTCCAGAAACTGTTAGCTTTACCAATCAGAAACTTGGCCAAGACACCCTTAACTCTGCTTCTAGTCACCCAGTTGTCCATTACCTCCTTGCTGGTCAAGGGAAGAGCTGCAGCAATCTCCTCAAGCCTAAGAGTCCTTTCCCAACCAGTGAAAGGAGTCTGATCCAAGATAGGGATACCAAGCAAATCAGAGAATTCTTCCAGGGTAGGGACCAGCTGGAAGTCTTGAAAGGTGAAGCAATTGTACAAGGGATCATAAAACTGGGTCAGGACACTCATCAATTGTTGGTCCCACTTTGCAGTGACTAAACCGATAAGAGAACCATGCCTCTGGATGAAGGAAGTGGTGTTTGGAATTCTGCTAACCAATTCTTCAAGCAACTCAGGTGGGTGAACAAAATTAAGCCGGATAGTGTTCCTTCGCACAGGCATCATGATGTCCTACAAAACAGAGCAAAGATGAAACCCTCTTGTCTTTGAAATGGGTCAGTCCTTATGCAGGATGCATGCAATGGTATGATGGCATGATGTTATGATAAAGCAAACTACAAGTATTCACAAAGGCAAACATGATAAGGCACACAAGTCACACAAGACAACCCTTAAAGTTTAGGCCAACATGAAGTTTGGGTACTACCCTCTTTCAGTTTGTTGGTTAAGACCTGTCCTATCAAAAGTAACCAGGTTCTAGAGGATCCCAATATCACTGACTACCCTCAATCGGTCATAACTCCAGCATCACAATCTTTTCTTGCGGCCAGAACCATCGTGAGAGTTTAGCCTCAATGGGTAGCATACTGCTACTGTTCTATGGCCAAGTTGGGTCAAATTAGGGTTCTAAGGTCGGTTGGTGCTTAATGACTCCTCAAAAGACCCATATTCTCCTCGTTGCAACACAAGGGATATCGGTACAGACCAAGGTGCCACACCAACGTAGCCACTGCTTCACCCGTGTCGGTCTACGCCGGACAGGTCCCTCACAGCTTATGCTACCTAAAAGGGTATCCCCAGATCCGGGTTAGGATCTATGAAACTCTGATGCAAGCCCAAAAATATAAAACAATCAAGAAATACAATTGAAAACATAAGAGTGGTCTAATCCTAAGGTACACCTCACTTTTATAGTATTTCCCCAGCAGAGTCGCCAGTTCTGTGATCGGTGGAAATAGAACTGTCTGTTTTTTAAGCTGGATCGCGTATGTCACGGTAATCAAGAGTCGCCACCGTCTTTTATGTTCTCCAACATGGAAAGGACAAAAGCACATCAAAACTCCTTATTCGAGATGTCTCTCGGTTCGGGAGGTAGATTTATAGAAAGGGAAGGTGTTAGCACCCTTTCTATCCGTGGTTATCCACGGGCTCTTAGGTACTTGCTCTTATGTTTTCAAAATGTTTGCTTTTCAATTGTGAGTGGGTTTGAAAAAAGTTTCGTTTTTGAAAGATTTCTAAGTGACTCTTGTATCTGTCCTCAAGAGTGTTTGAAAAATTTGTTTTGAAAACTTTTGAAAGTGTCAGTGTGAAAATATTTTTGTTTGTTTTTGAAGAGAGCAAGTACCCATGAGTCATCTACCTACCCTAAGGAATTAGGTTGTGTAAAAGTCCTTAAGGTAATGCCATCCCACCATTGAGAGGTAGGTAGCACCACCGTCGGAGGTGTTCGGGTCAATTCGATTGTAGGGACAGTGTGGTCACCGAAGCAATAGTAGGACACCTTAGAAGTAACCCTAATGTCCTAGATCCTTTTTAATCCGAGGCAACCGTTTCGAGGTAACTGGATCTTAGACATAAGGGCGACCTCTAAAACACCCTATACTTGACGACCACTTTCGAGGCAACGAGTGAGGCGTACCCTAGAAGTGGCATGTGCATTGTGTGTTGTTTTCATGTTAACATTTATCTTGGATCATGCAATTGTGAGCTACGAGTTGTTTTTAGTTATCATACATTCTTTCATGCAATTTAGCAGTTAGGAGTGCGGAAAATAAAATACAGAAAGGTAAAAGCTACGCTATTACAAGGCGCGGGTCTATACATCGCCAAAAAACAAAGAACCGTTTTTGATAAAAGTACGGAAAGTAAAAAAACCATAAACCTAATTACTATTACATTCCGGAAAACAGTTACATAATAATCCAATAAGAAAATAACGCGCGAAAGAATTAAAATCAAGACATCCTAGGGTTTTTGACCCTTTTGAGAAATTATGAGCTTTTTGTCCTTTTGTATTAAATTAAAATTAAACCTAATTATTTAATTAATTATTTAAAGAAAGATATTTTTTGTTTTTAATGAAAATAAAGAAATTAAAGTCAAAAGAAAATCCTAGTTCTAAGTTTATTTTAATTATTAAAAAAATGTTAAAGTTAACCTAATTTAGGCTAATTAATTAATTTACATTTATATGTACAAGAATAATAATAATTTATAATGATGATAATAAGAAAATAATTTTAAAAAAAGTCAAAACCTAAATCTATGCAATTTTTATTTATTAAGAAAAAGGATTAAAATTAAAACCTAAATTAAACTAAGTTAATTGTTAATATTTATTTACAAAAATAGGTTAATGGTAAATTTAATAAATAATTAAAATATTTACAATTTTATGATTTCTGATTTTTATTTTGTGAAAAATTAATTTGGGTGAACTAATAATAATAAGTAAAACAATTAAAATAAATTAAAAGAAAAGAAAATAAAATTAAAAATGCAAACCAAAGGGGGTGTGATGGCCCAAAGTGGAGGTAAAATTGAAGCAATTATGGCCCAAGAAGACCAAGCCACGTTTGACTTTTCATGACTGTGTGCATGCTCATTGACCAGGGCATAGAGTGTTCATCATCTCATGGCCTTCAGATTGTTGATCAAGGCCACTTGGCAAGCTAACGCGTGAGACTTATGGTGGAACATTTGAGAGGCACTGCATTGGAATATGTTGTGAAAAGTATGAAGAATTATATGGGGGACCTGGGAATCGAACCCAGGTCCCAGTGTTTGCCAGCCACGTCTCCCACCATCACGCCATCTGCATTCGTTTGTAAACATATTGACAAAGAAATATTATATTAAAGAATCAAATAATTATGCCACAGAACAAAAACGCGCGCCACTCATTTGAATCATCCAGTCACATGTTGCCACGCCTATTATCTTCTTCGTTTCACCTGCAAATATGAACAAGATAGCGGGGGTTTTAAACCCCCACAAAACAAAAGTGCCAAGAATAGCGATTAGAGATATGGATCATATAAAAAGAGCGCGAGTATTTGGTTGAATTCGTCTGGCCTTGACGAATTCAACCATAATCATGATGTGGTCCAATTTTTCCTTATGCACAAAGCCCTAATTTTCAAGCTTCGGAACCCTAGATATCTCCCATGGTGGATTTCGATTCAGAAGGCTATAACCAAATTGGATTATACCAATCGCTTCAGAAGGTCCCTATTAACATAAATCAACCAAGAAAATGGATTAAAAACGCATGAATCATGTTATGCAATTTTGGAAATTTATTCAAACCGTGGGACTTGTGTTCTTTGATTCTTCGCGTGTTAGGACTGGTTCTTGATGGCAATGACTTCCTGGAGACTCAGGCAATATGTTTGAATCCCTTTTAGGCTTTGAATCGCGCTGCAAATAGGAATTCAGTTTCACACTTTTCTTCAATTTTTTGTAATTTGGTTATGGAGTTTTAGCAGCTCTTTCACGTTCTTAGCACTAGGGTTGGCTTCAGCATCCTTATGTGAAGAGAATTAGGTTAAAACCTTGGCCCAAAAGTCCATGAAATTCAAGTTTGCATCTTTGATTTCCAATCAAATATTTTCCAATCTTTTTTCAATGAAAACCTTGCCAATTTGGGAGATCTTGTCCCCTTGAGTGATGCACGAGATCTTTAGCATGTGTGGAGTGTACTTGCTTCATAAAAAGATTTGACAACCATGCTTTGATATTTTTCTACAATTAAAATCAATTAAATAAATTATTATTAATAAAAATTCAATTAATTAATTAAAAATAAGAAAATAAATCATTTTAAGTTCAATGGGTCGTGCATAGGCTTTGGGCAAAGTTTCAAGAAGGAATTTGAGGCCCATTAGCAAAAATGAAGTGTTTTAGGCAAAGTTGACTTTTGAAAATTCCCAAAAATTTCTCAACTTCTCCAATGCATATCTTGCTCAATTTTGAAGCTATGAACATGTTCTTGGACATTTTGGAAAGGTCTTTATGTCCTCTAACCAATGACTTTGGTCCCATGTCATTTTGATTTACCAATCTCAAGTTATGGTCTTTGACTTAAAGTGCCTTTTTGTTAACTTTTGAAAATGACCTATAATGTTGAAATTGATAAATTTTTGTGAGAGCATTTCTTGGACTTGGAGTGTGAAGACGAGTTGTAGGAAATGTCATCCCCTTCAAAATGAGCATTGGATGGGATTTTTATAATAAACCATGAAGAAGTTATGCCCTGGTCAAATTGCAGTTGACTTTTCCAATTGTCCAAAAATAGAAACTTTTGCATCTTGAGACTTTTTGAGCCATGCTTGTGGAATCATGATCAAGAATTGATCAAATGATGATTGTGGCTTCAAAATAAGATGTTGACCAAAAATTTTGACTTTTGACTGTCAAATGACCATTTTGCCCCTGCAGTTGACTGTGAAGCATTAAGGGCTTTTGACTGTGCAACTTGATGCTGTGAGTCTTGAAACTTGACATATGGATGCTTGCCAATGTATATAGGCATTTGGGACTTGATTGGACCCTTGAAAACCTCAATTTCTTTGCAAGAACCAAAACCCTAATTTTGACTGTGTTAGGAGGCAATTGGACTGTGCAACCCTTGAGGGATTTTGAACCATTTGGAATTTGACCTTGACAAATCTTGAAGAATATGGGAGGGCAAATTTTGGGGTACAAAAGACATCATTTGGACTATCAAGGGTATGGAAGACGTGGCTATTATTGATCGCTGTGGGGAATACCCCAATGTTCCACTACTAGGAACCCATGGAGGAATTACCTATAATCCATGTTTGGCCTTACGTCAATTTGGGCGAGCTAGGAGGGAAGGACCACATGAGTTACTAATGCCAAGTATTTTCTTTGATTTCCAAGGGGATAGTGACGAACAACGCCGCAGATTCATAAGAGCTTGGGATAGGGTACACATGCCTGATCCATACGAGCTGGGTGCGAAGACTTCTCTACCAATGGAACCATATCTTCGATGGGTTCGCATACGTGCCCAAATGCTGGGAATGCCCTACGAAGCTGTCTTGCCTATAATTGTTGAAGTTGCTGATGAAGAAGGGGTTCCTCCTACCATCCTACACCCTTACATGCCTACTGACATTGGGGCATTGAAGAGGTCCTGGATGCAGCTGAGGGAAGAACGAGATACTTATAGAGAAAAGTATCACGGGCAAGAGCAGAAGATTCAGAAGTTGACAAGGTAGCTGGAGAACGAGCGGATCCTCAATGATTATGTCTGCACCGACAAGAAACGACCATGGGAACACTGCTTGTTTTTTTGATTATTTCTAGTTTTTAATTTGCTTTTCATTTTTTCTTTCTTGTAACGCCTTAAAGGCATCTGTTGAACAATTGAATTCAAAGTTTATCAAATAAAAGTGTGTTCATTTTGGTTTACGAATTTGAATCTCTCGACGTCTTTGAAATCATATCATACGCATTTCATTCCCATACACCTCATCACAGGTACCCATTTCAGCTTTTTCTCATCTTCTTCGCTGTTTATTTCAGCATCATGTCTTCTGAAACATCAACTGAACAAGCAATCAAGGCTCTGCAAGCCCAAAATGCCCAGTTCCAAGAATTGTTCATGAGTTTGGCTAAGGGTCAGAAAGATCTGAAGACCCTTATCTTGAAAGAGAAGAAGAAGAAGAAGAAGAAGAAGAAGAAGAAGAAGACGGTCCTATTTAATATGGGTCGCAGATTCGGAAACGATTTGCGAGAAGAGGTTGATTTGACCCACTCATCTGGAGGGGGAGATAATAAAGAAGAAAGGAGGACTCATAGCCCTGTGGTTTCAGACAACGAGACTGACTTTGACGAAGACCAGTATCCTCCTACTGAGGATAGATATAAACAGCTTGAAGACCGGTTAAGTGCGATGGAGATTCAGAAGGTCCCTGGGTTGGACTTCAGTGATCTGGGTCTGTCATCTGGGGTGGTGATTCCCCACAAGTTCAAAGCACCAGCCTTTGCTAAGTACGACGGGGTTTCTTTCCCAAAGCTGCACCTCCGGTCGTATGTTAGAAAGATCCAGCCATACACTGCTGATAAAAACCTCTGGATCCATTTCTTTCAAGACAGTAACTCAGGGACTCAACTTGAATGGTTTTACCAGCTGGAATGAGCTAGTATCCGTAATTGGGAAGATTTGGCTGCTGCTTTCTACAAGCAGTACCAATACAACGTCGACCTCGCTCCTACGGGTACCTAACTCCAGGGTATGTCTATGGGTGCGGGTGAAGGTTTCAAAGATTATGCTCAAAAGTGGAGGGACCTTGCTGGTATAGTACAACCTCCCTTGGCTGATAGGGAACTAGTGGATATGTTTTTGGGGACCTTGTCTGGTCCGTATTTCAACCATCTGATCGGAAGCTCATCGTCCGGGTTTACAGAGCTGATTATGACCGGGGAAAGAATTGAGGCCGATATCAAAAGCGGTAAAATACAGAAAGGGGCTTCATCAAGCACTGAGAAGAAACCTTTTAAGAAGGAATCTAGCGCATTTTATAGCGTGAAGAGCCATAATAGACCTGAACGTCGCCAAGAAGTTAATGCGGTTGTTATTTCAAGACCTGTTGTTGCTCCTCCGCGCAACAATTAGCCAAGGGCTGAGAGGCCGCGAAGACAATTCACTCAGCTCAACATGACTTTATCCCAAATTTTGCCACAATTATTGAAGACCAACTTGGTGATTCTGAAAGAGGCCCCAAAGAGCCTTAATACAACATCACCGATGTACGATCTGAATGCCCGCTGTGCTTTTCACTCTAATAGCCTGGGGCATGATACGGATAACTGCTGGGTCCTGAAGAACAAGGTACAGGACTTGATCGATGCGAAGGAGATTGAATTTGAAGCACCTGAAAGACCTAATGTTGTGACTGCTCCTATGCCCAAGCATGGAGTGAATGCTATAGATGAAGACTTGTTTGTGGTTTCTGTGAAATATATTGTTACTCCCTTAATGACTGTAAAGAAGAACCTTCTGTTAGCCGGTTTATTTCCGGGCTGTGACGAGGGTAGCCGTATGTGTTCCGTCCTACCTATTGATTGCCATCTTTTGAAGTCAGGTGTCCAACGCCTGATGGATAATAAAGAAATTTTGTTTGAGAAGACTTTTGTTCCTACTGAAGAAGTTGCTATAATCACCATTTTCGACAATTCTTCCAAGGCTTCCTCGAGAAAGCCTGTTAGAATTACATCTGTTCCGAGAATCGCACCCTTGATCATCACTGTTCCTGGGCCTATCCCCTATACATCCAATAAAGTTGTCCCGTGGCATTATGGGGCTGACGTATATTATCACAGAGTTAAGCAAGACTTAAGTGCTGAAGATGCTGATGCTGACGTCAGCAATATTGTTGGACCTGCCAAAGTCACCCGCAACGGAAGACTTTTCTCCCTTGAGATCTCTCCACCAGTTATTCGGAATCCTGTCGTTATTACACTTGCCAGTGTACCTGCTACTATTCCTGTTCAAGTTCCCATTCTTACCCTTGTTGCCGAGTCATCTGACACTCGGGGCAAAGGGACCACTGATAAGCCTGCCTGAACGGAGGCGCCAAAGAGGATTAATGTTGAAGCCTCTAGACAAGAGATGGAGGAAATTTTGAAAATCATCAAAAAGAGCGACTATAACATAGTCGAACAGCTGGGGAAAACCCCGTCCAAAATCTCTATGTTGTCTCTGCTGCTATGCTCGGAAGCCCATGTCAAGGCCCTGATTGCCTTCCTAAAGACTGCGCACGTGCCGCAAGAAACATCAGCTGATCAATTTAAAGATTGTGTGGCTAGTCTGATAGCGGATAATGGGTTAGGTTTCTCTGATGCAGACTTTCCTGCTAAGGGGAGGAATCACAATGATGCCCTGCATGTCTCCATTGAATGCAGGGGCACCACTCTAGCCCATGTATTGGTGGATACCGGTTCCTCATTGAACGTTTTACCTAAGAAAGCTCTAGACTTGTTGGACTGTGAAGGATTAGAGTTGAAGCCAAGTAACATTGTTGTTAGGGCCTTTGATGGGTCGAAGAGAATGGTACATGGAGAAGTGGATATTCTAGTGAGGGTTGGTGCTCAGGTCTTTGCGTCTACTTTTTATGTGATGGACATTCAGCCATCCTATTCTTGTTTGCTAGGTCGCCCGTGGATCCACAAAGCTGGGGAAGTGACTTCTACGCTCCACTAGATGCTGAAATACCCAGTCAAAGGGAAAATTGTTACGGTACGAGGGGAGTAGGAGTACTTGGTGAGCCACCTCAACTCTTTCTGGTATGTAGAGATGGATGGGGAGTTCATTGAGACCCCGTTTCAACATTTTGAAGAGTTTCCCCAGACACTGGCATCAGCTGAAACTGTCAATGAAGATCCTCCTATGAAGATGGCTTCCTTTAAGGATGCCCGGGCTGTTGTTGAGAAAGGTGGGTGTGCAAATTGGTGCCAACTCCATGATTTTGCACATAAGACTAACAAGTTTGGTTTGGGTTTCACTGCAGAAGCTCAAAGGGTTTTTCAGAGTGCGCGGATCGGAAGACCTCCCCTGTTTATCAGCAATTCAGGAGTGAATTCCATTGAAGACGATGTTGAAGAATCTGAGTTCGACAGTTGGATCTATCCTACTACTGATGGTGGACTAAGCAACTGGACAGCAAAGGACTTCATCCCAATTTCTTTTGTTACCCAGTAATGAGACCTTGTGTTTTGAATTTGTAACAGACAATTTTTAAACTTTACGGCCCGGTGTCTTACTCGGGGCACCGTGGTTTTATTTGTGAGGGATTTATGTGTGTCATCTACATATATCATTAATAAAAGCATTGGATGTTTCTTGCATTACAAATTTTACATTCTTTGTTTTTCTTTTTATATATTGCAAAACAGCTATTTTACACACACACATATACAGGTCTACATCCACTCTGTATCCCACTGATAACGACTCTGCTAATGCCGGTTATGACTTCGAAAGGCCAATCAACTTAGCCGAAGACGAAGGTGAATATGATTGCGAAGTGCCTGGTGAACTTGCTAGACTCTTACTTCAGGAAGAGAGGGCCATACAGCCGCATGAAGAGCTAGTGGAAATAGTAAATCTGGGTACAGAGATAGACAAGAAAGAGGTCAATATCGTGGAAAATCTGGAGCTTAGTGTGAAGCAACGATTGACTCAGATGCTGCGTGACTATGTTGAGATCTTTGCCTAGTCTTACGAAGATATGCCTGGGTTGGATACCGATATTGTGGTTCACCGATTGTCTACCAAGGAAGACTGTCCTCCAGTAAAGCAGAAGGTTCGCCGAATGCGCCCAGAGATGTCTGAGAAAATCAAGGCTGAAGTTATGAAACAGTTTGATGCCGGTTTTCTAGAAGTTACTTCTTACCCGCAGTGGGTTGCTAATGTGGTTCCCCTGCCGAAAAAGGATGGTAAAGTTCGAATGTGTGTCGACTATAGGGATCTGAACAGGGCAAGTCCCAAGGATGATTTCCCTCTGCATCATATTGATGTTCTGGTTGATAACACCGCACAACATAAGGTATTCTCCTTTATGGATGGTTTCTCCGGTTATAATCAGATTAAAATGGCTCCCGAAGATATGGAGAAGACAACCTTTGTTACTCAATGGGGTGCCTTTTTCTACAAGGTCATGCCTTTCGGATTGAAAAATTCGGGGGTAACGTATCAGCGCGCCATGGTCGCTTTGTTCCATGACATGATCCATCATGAGATTGAGGTATACGTCGACGACATGATTGCAAGATCCCAGACTGAGGAAGAACACCTTGACCACCTTCAGAAGCTATTTGACAGGTTGAAGTTGTACAAGTTGAGGTTAAACCCGAACAAGTGAACCTATAGGGTGAGATCTGGTAAACTATTGGGCTTCGTCGTAAGCGATAAAGGTATTCAAGTGGATCCTGCAAAGGTAAAGGCTATACAGGAAATGCAAGCTCCCCGAACAGAAAAAGAAGTCAGAGGCTTTCTGGGACGTCTGAACTATATTTCCCGATTCATCTCACACCTGACTACTACTTGTGAGCCAATCTTCAAGCTACTGAAGAAAGATCAAGTGTTAAGATAGAACGATGAATGTTAGGCCGCTTTCGAAAGAATCAAAGAATATCTCCAAGAGCCACCTATTCTGATGCCTCCAGTTGAGGGGAGACCTTTGATCTTATACTTGACATTACTCAATAATTCAATGGGGTGCGTGTTGGGTTAGCATGACGAGTCTGGCCGAAAAGAGAATGCTATTTATTACCTTAGCAAAAAGTTTACCGACTGCGAGACCCGATACTCGTTGCTCGAGAAAACTTGCTGCGCTTTGGCATGGGCTGCTTATCGGCTGAGACAGTATATGCTGACTCACACTACCCTACTGATATCAAAGATGGATCCAATTAAGTATATCTTCGAGAAGCCTGCCTTATCCAGAAGAATAGCGAGATGGAAGATGATCTTGACTGAGTATGACATTCAATACACGACTCAAAAGGCAATCAAGGGAAGTGTGTTGGCAGATCATTTGGCACATCAAGCAGTGGATGATTACCAGTCTATGAACTTTGAATTTCTGGATGAGAATATCATGATAGTGACTGACTGTGAGACACCTGGACCAGATGAAGGGCCCGAGGAGGGATCCCGATGGTCTATGAACTTTTATGGAGCTTCAAACGCTTTGGGTAATGGCATTGGCGCCGTGATCATATCTCCTAAAGGCTCTCATACTCCATTTACCGCCCGACCATGTTTCAATTGCACCAATAACATGGCGGAGTATGAAGCGTGCATCATGGGTCTTCGAGCAGCTATTGACCTAAGGATTAAGTTTCTAAGTGTTTTTGGAGATTCCTCTCTCGTGATCAGTCAGATCAAGGGCGAGTGGGATACGAAACACCCTAATCTTATTCCTTATAAGGAGTATGTGTTGACATTGCTTCCGCACTTCGAGGAGATAACTTTTAAACACTTCCCAAGAGAGGAGAATCAGTTGGCGGACGCGCTATCTACGATGTCTTCTATGTTCAATGTCAATTGGGACAACGAACCTCCCCAGATTATCATTGAAAGGTTGGACGAACCTGCACATTGCTGTGACATTGAGACTGAAGAGGTAGCAGATAAACCCTGGTTCCATGAGGTGAAGAGGTATCTTGAGGCTCAGGAGTACCCCGAGGGTGCATCTATTAATGATAAGAAGTTTCTGAGGAGGTTCGCGGCAAAGTTCTTCATCAGCAATGGCATCCTTTACAAGCGTAACCATGATTCAACCTTACTGCGATGTGTGGATAAGGACGAAGCAGAAATAATCATGGCAGAGTTACATGAAGGTACCTTCGGAACTCATTCTAGTGGACACACCATGGAAAATAAAATCCTTTGGGCAGGATATTTATGGTCCACGATGAAAGCCAACTATTATCAGCATGCTCGGACCTGTCACAAGTGCCAAGTCTATGCTGATAAGGTGCACATACCTCCAGTTCCTTTGAACGTCTTGACAACTCCCTGGCCTTTTGCAATGTGGGGAATCGACATGATCGGAGAAATCATACCTATGACATCCAACGGGCATCGTTTCATCCTGGTAGCCACTGATTACTTCACAAAGTGGGTTGAAGCAACTTCCTTTGCTACCGTAACCAAGAACGTCGTGACACGGTTTATTCGGCATAATCTGATTTGTCGATACGGTGTACCAGAGAGGATCATTACGGATAATGGTACCAATCTCAACAAGATGATGATCACCGAGCTCTGCAAGCAGTTCAATATACAGCATCATAATTCTTCTCCCTACCAGCCGAAAATGAATGGGGCTGTAGAAGCAGCTAATAAGAACATTAAGAAGATTGTGCAGAAGATGACAATGACGTATAAAGACTGGCACGAGATGTTACCTTTTTCTCTTCATGGGTACCGTACCTCAGCACGGACATCAACATGGGCAACACCCTATTCCTTGGTTTATGGCATGGAGGCCGTCTTGCCCATTGAAGTTCAGATACCCTCTCTTCGGATTATGAAGGATGCAGGTTTGAGCGAAGATGACTGGATTCAGACCCGGCTTGATCAGCTAAACTTAATTGACGAGAAGAGACTTACTGCTATTTGTCATGGTCAGACGTATCAAAAACGGATGATTAAGGCATTTAACAAGAAAGTTAGACGGCAAAAGTATCAAGTCGGAGACCTGGTCATCAAGCGCATTATCCTACCTCAAGGTGATCCCAAGCGAAAATGGACCCCTACTTACGAAGGTCCATTTTTGGTTAAGAACATTTTCTCAGGAGGAGCTATGATTCTAACCACCATGGATGGTGATGACCTTCCTCACCCCGTCAATGCAGACATAGTGAAAAAATACTACGCATAATCAATGACATGCTAGGTCGACTGGCCTCAGAAAAAATAAGGGCTTCCCGGCGAACCAAAAGGGTTCAGGAAAAAATAAGGGATGAAAATTAAAAAAACTGTACACGCGGCAAGTCGAAAACCTGAAAAGGCGGCTTGGGCAAAAAGGGGTATCCCGGTGGACTGAAAACCCGAAAGGGCGGTTCAGGCAAAAATTAGGGATCAAAGCGTAACACTATGTCTCATTGGATCACCTTGCAACCAGACTTCGGTATCAACTGTCAATCTCGGACAACACTAATCAATCTGATCTACCTTCAACCAAGTAAGAAAGAGATGAGATGCTCGAGGACATAAGGGAAATAGCAGAGTCGGGACCCAGTGGGATAATTCACATATCTGTTTTGTTTAGTTTTTCACAAATTGTGTAAATTCTATTATTCAGCGGCGTTCTCTTACTAGGACGTCAGCCCCTTGTACAAAAACGCCTATTTACAGGCCAAACTTCAAAAATCAATACAATTCATTTTCAGAGAAATTTCAAACTGTTTTTCCTTTTTCTGTTTTGTTTTGCAAAGAACGTCCAATGTTCATTTTTGATATATGCATTTGACATTAATTGCTGCTCATAAATATTTACTTGCGAAAAAAAAAACGATTACTGGTAATATCAGAAACAGGGGCAAATAAGAATTTTCCAAACTGTACAGTTGCTTTGTCCACCAGGTACAAGGTAAATTCATCTGAGGAATATGGTTGAGATGCATTCACTCCCCGCAGAGTAAGACCATAATATTTGCTCTCTCCAACTGAGACTTGCAACTGTAAATGAATTGGTAATATTCTCCCCAAGCAGAGTTTTATTTACCATCAGCACTAGAAGGTCTTAATATACCCCAGCGGAGTATAAGAATATTCCCCGGCAGAAAGAAAAATATCCCCAATCGGGTTTGAAATTTTTCCCAGCGCGGTCTGAAAAGCTTCTCCAGTAGAGCTTGGAGAATCATCTCCAGTAAACTTTGGAAGATTATCCCTAGCAAGTTCAAAGGATTATCCCCATTAGAGTCTAAAAGGTTATCCCCAGTGAAGTCGCAATTGAAAGATCATCCCCAACGGAGTTCTTTCCTTTTCACAAACAAGAAGTCAATCCCCAACAGGGTTCAGTATCACCAGCAACGGTAATTCATCCCCAGCGGAATTTATCGGTGGAATCCTCAACAGAGCATATCTTCCCCACATAGAAATCTCCTCATCAGTTTATTCCCCAACGGAGTTATCCTTTCCTACAGGTTTATTCTCGCAATTATCTTCGTTTGCCATCCCCAGCAGAAATGAAGAATTCAGCTCTTTTCTCCAGCGGCTATACGGGATTTATTTTCCCTAGCCAAAACATTACATTTTCATACATCATGATACATGCATATACGCATCATACAACATAATCTCATTTATTTTGAGAACATCATTGCTTGATATATATCATGCATTGCATACGACTGACCTTTACCTTTCAGGAAGGATGCAGTTAAGTTCTCTGCTATGGAGTTTTTACCCAAGTCGAAGTACTTTCCGGTTCTTAAATCTCAACTGAATTATTCTCGGTTGAATTACAGATAAGGTTCTAAATCTCGGAAAAGTTCCTCCGTCGAAGTGTGGACGAGTTCTTAAATCTCAACAGAATTATCCTCGGTTGAATTACAGACAAGTCCTAAATCTCGATGAAGATGTTTCCCTCAGTCGAAGTACTGACCGGTTCTTAAATCTCAACTGAATTATCCTTGATTGAATTACAGATAAGGTTCTAAATCTCGGCAAAGTTCCTCCGTCGATGTTTGGACGAGTACTTAAATCTCAACAGAATTATCCTCGACTGAATTACAGACAAGTCCTAAATCTCTATAAAGATGTTTCCCTCAGTCGAAGTACTGATCGGTTCTTAAATTTCAAGTGAATTATCCTCGGTTGAATTACAGATAAGGTTCTAAATCTCGACAATTTTCCTCCGTCGAAGTGTGGATGAGTTCTTAAATCTCAACAGAATTATCTTCGGTTGAATTACAAACAATTCCTAGATCTCGATGAAGATGTTTCCCTCAGTCGAAGTACTGACCGGTTCTTAAATCTCAACTGAATTATTATCGGTTGAATTACATATAAGGTTCTAAATCTCGACAATTTTCCTCCGTCGAAGTACTGACAGTTCTTAAATCTCAACAAAATTATCCTCTGTTGAATTACAGACAAGTCCTAGATCTCGGTGAAGACGTTCTCCTTAGTCGATCGACCGAATTATCCTCAGTTGAATTATAGATAAGGTTCTAAATCTCGACAGAGTTCCCCCAGTTGAATTACTGACAATTTCTTAAAACTCAGCGGAGATGTTCTCTCAGCTGAAGTACAGGAAAGTTCTTAAATCTCAACAAAGATCAGGCTTCCCCAACGGAATCTTCTACAACAACAGGTGTGCGAGCTCTCGCTAAGGAATATCATATGCGATCGACACTCCTGCAGATGGTATCTTTAATCCCATCCTCCCATCAACAATCTCCAAATGGCATCTGTAAGCCCATTCCCGACATTACCAGGCTGATACCACTTCATGCGAGTGCAAATTTCTGGGCACTCTAGTGTTCAATCATCTTCCACCTTCGGATCACGAAAGGCACGAAAGCCAATCTACATCCTCAGGTTTAAGAAGATTGAACAGGGGCAGTTATTGTACCCCAAAATTTTCCCTCCCATATTTTTCAAGATGTTGCAAGAAAGATCTCCAAGTTACTCAAGTTTGCTCAAGAGTTGGACAGACAAGCTATCTCCGAAGGCAGTCAATCCCAAATTAGGGTTTTGTGTTGCATCAAGGTCTTTGAATAAAAATGACCTCAAGTGCTCCCCAATGCCCTAATATGTTCTCAAGATCCTCCATGTCAAATTTCAAGCCTTGCAGAGGAAGTTTTCTCAGTAAATTGCTCAAAGGTCCAAAAATCGACTTTGCTAGGGCTAAAGTCAACTGTGACCTACATACAATCAAACTTCAATATTTTTTGCCAACATTCTAATTTTGAAGGATATTTCATCATTTGATCAAGGTTTGATCATGATTCATCAAGGATTGCTCAAAATTCATCAAGATTCAAAAGTTGCTAAATTAGGGTTTTGCAGGAAAAGTCAACTCAACTTTGATTAAGCATAACTTTCTCATACATTATGAACAATGACCCATCCAAAGCTCATTTTTAAGAGGATTCAATTTCATACAATCCATATTCATACTCCAAGATCAAAAATTGCTCTCACAAGAAGTTATAAATTTGGACATTATAGGTCATTTTTGAAAGTCAACAAAAAGACCTTTTTTTCCAAAGCTTATAACTTGAGCATGGAATATCAAAATGGGATAAGACCAAAAGGGTTGGTTAGATTAAATCTCAAGATTTCTAAAAAGTCCAAGAAAACTTCCAAAAGTTCAAAATTGAAGAAGTTATGCATTGTTGAAGTTGGACTTTTTTGCAAAATTGCCAAAAGTCAACTATCCCAAAAACTTCAAACTTTATCAAATGGGCCCATTCTTTTCCACTTGATTTGAGCTTGCATAGTTTCCCACGTGTCCTAGCTTCATCCATAAGCTCATATTTCATTTTTATTATTTAACTTGATTTTTTATTGAATTTATTCATTTTAAATCAAATAAAATCATAGAAAATCCAAATAATTAATAACTCTTGATTTTTTTGATTGTTTTAGGCTTTGTTCATAGCTAGCATCACCATCAAATTCATATCAAGCCAAATCATGGGCAAAAAGATTGAATGGAATCAAATTTGGAAAGGTTTAAAGTGGAGATCAAATCAAATTCATATGCATTTATATGGGAAGATTTAGTCCATATTTGTTACCCTAATACACTACACAATACATAAGCAAGCCAAAGGATACGAAATCAGGGTTAGAAAGTGCAGAGAGAGGCAGAACAAAAGTTGTAAAATTCACAAAAAAAGTGAGAAGTCGAAATCCAGGTTAGAGACATTTTCAGAGGCCAAGACTTGTCTCAATCGCTTCCTGAGCATTCACTCAAGCTACCTGGATCCAAAGCAAGCTTTTTCAGACGTCCAAATGCGCTGTAAGTGTCACGAAACCCCGCTCTGTTCTTGAAATTGAAACTCACCATTCTTGCATCCATTGAATGAAATAACTGCATATTTGTAATCCTCACATCATTTGTAAACTTTTGGCATCATTTAATTTCGTTTATCTAACATGTAATGCAAGACACCATAGCTAGGGTTTCTTGGACGTTTTTGGGGGTTTTCTTTTCAGGTGAAATTAAGCTACAAGATGGACATGGTTGTGTTTAGGGGGTTGAGACGAACTCAACCCTAGTCTTAGATTCTATTTTCAAGGCCTGAGGAGGATTTTTGAATGATGCTGCGCTTTTAGCTGCGGAAAAAAATCCGCAGGTAATATTTGCAGGTTTTGGAGGTAGGAGTCGATGAGCTTTCTATCTCCCATAGGTCCATTCAAAAACAGCGCACTTTTTTTTGTTTTGCTGGCATATGATTTGTTTTTATTATATTATGTTTTCTTTGAGTGTTATTAACAAACAGACCAACATAGCGTAATGGCAAGGCAAGCGTGCATTATCCTTCAGGACCTGGGTTCGAATCCCAGGTCCCCCACTTTCCCAATATTTTTTCTCTTCAGGTACTCCTATGCGTGCATAAACTTGCAGAACACCATGCATCCTCGTCCATGCAATAGCCAGATGGTCAGAGGCCAGATCTGGTGGTCCAGGAGTGGATGTCCACCATAGTCCAAGCGTGCCTACTGAATTCTAGAAAGTCAAAGAAGGCCAGCATAATTGGGATTCAGAATTGCTACTCACACCACCTATTCAGGCCCAATACTCCTCTCTTCTATTCACTTATTTTATTTTATTTCAATTGTTTTATTATTTTTATTTAAATTCTAACCAATCAAAATTCCTCGTTTATTAAATAAAATCACCAAAAATATTTTTATTCAATCAAATTTTAACTTTTATTTTATCAATAAATACTAATTAATTAATTTAGGTTTTAATTCTAGAATAATTTTAACCTATTTTGCAAATAATTAAAATTAATTAGATTTAATTAGGTTTCAATTACTAATTCGATTAATTTTATTTTCTTTCTTAAAAATAATCAAAACTCAAAAAAAAAAAATTATTTTTCATTTAATTAATTTGTTAATTTAATTTAGTAATTAATTTAGGTTTAATTTCTTTCTTAAAATTAAAAACAACAAAAAGATATTTTCTTTAATCAAAAGGGTCAAAACCCTAATCATGCGCTCGATTTAATTTCCCGCACGCGTTACTTATTTTTTTCCAATAATGTACTTGTTCCCGGATTGTAATAGTAAATAGGACTTTTAATTATTTTTATTGCTTTATTTTTATTTTTCAAAGGGTTTGTCTTTGGCGATGTAAATACCCGACGCCTTGTAATTTAATTTCCGCAAAATTATAACTGCTAGATGTTTGATAATAGGGTTTGCATGACAAGAATGAATGCTTAATCTTAAAATCAAATTAGATCACCCTTAACATGTACAAAGATAAAAATAACCGAAAATGACACACTCGCACATGCGCACTCTTAGGGTACACCCCACTTGGTTTCCTTTGTACGCGGTCATTGAGTATAGGTTGTTTTAGAGGTCGTCCTCTTGTCTAAAAGATCATAGTCACCTCGAAACGGTTGCCTCGGATATTGTTGCCTTAAACAAATGATCTAAGACATTAGGGTTACCACTAAGACGTCCTAACATTTCTTTGGTGACCGTAAGTCCCTAATTCGAATTGACCCTCAAACTCCAACGACGATGCTACCTACTCATTAATAGTGGGATAGCATTGTCTAAAGGAAAATAACATAGAATGATTCCTTTTTCGAGTAGGTAGATGGTTCTTAGATACTTTCTCTTTCAAAAACAACTTTTTCACACTTACACTCCTTTTCGAACAAAGTTTTTAAAACACTTCATTACACTGTTGAGGACAGAAGCAAGAGTTAAATCGAAGTTTTCAAACAAAAACTTTTTCAAAACTCACAAGCAGAAAGAAAACAATTTTGAAAACAGTTGAGCAAGTACCTAAGAGCCCGTGGATAACCACGGATAGAAAGGGTGCTAACACCTTCCCTTTCTATAATCTACCCCCCGAATCCAAGAAATATCTCGAAAAAGGAATTTTTCTGTGCTTTTTTCCTTTCCTTGTTGGATAAAATAAAATACGGTGGCGAATCTTGCTTACCGCGACATTTTGCAAAAACAAACGCAAAAAGCAAACCAGCATTCCAAAAACTGTCAGTTCTTCCCATCGTATCACAGACATACACAAGGAAGAGATTGACCGAAGAAGGCTCTAACGAAGGAACACCAATCAAAGGCGAACTTACTGGGGATACAAATAGACATTGACTCTGAATAGAACGCCAATCAAAGGAGAACTTACAAAGAAAAGAGACCAGCCCAAGTGTCTCCTAATTGATGATACCAGCCGAAGGTGGATTTAAAGTGGAAAGAACACCGATCAAGGGAGAATTTACAAAGAAAAGAGACTAGCTGAAGGAGTCTCTTAACAAAAGGTACCAGCCGAAGATGGATTTCAAGGGTGCCAGCCGAAGGTGGATTTCTGAGGAAAGAACACCGATCAAGGGCGAACTTATAATGAAAAGAGATTAGCCGAAGGGGACTCTTAAGAAATTATACCATCCGAAGGTGGATTTTAAGGGGAAAGAAACCAGCCGAAGGGGGATCTTTAACAAGGAATATTATGCCGAAGGTAGATTCCTAAGGAAAGAACACCGATCAAAGGCGAACTTGCAAATAATGAAAAGAGACCAGCCGAAGGGGACTCTTGACAAAAGGTACCAGCCAAAGATGGATTTTAAGGGGAAAGAAACCAGCCGAAGGGGAATCTTTAACAAGGAATACTATGTCAAAGGTAGATTCCTAAGAAAAGAACGTCGATCAGAGGCGAACTTGCAAATGAAAAGAGACCAGCCGAAGGGGACTCTTAACAAAAGGTACCATCCGAAGATGGATTTAAAGGGTGCCAGCCGAAGGTGGACTTCAAAATAAAGAAACCAACCGAAGGGGAATCTTCATCAAGGAATACTATGCCTAAGGTAGATTCCTAAGGAAAGAACGCCGATCAAAGGTGAACTTGCAAATGAAAAGAGACCAGTCGAAGGGGACTATTAAAAAACGGTAACAACCGAAGGTGGATTTAAGAAAAGAACGCCAATCAAAGGAGAACTCACAGAGGATGAAGATATGCATATCTAGTCAGAGTTAGGCACACACGAGAAAAATCTAGCATCCAGAAACAAATGTTCGGAGTTGATAGTGAACACAAAAACGAGACTAACTGAAGAAAGCCCCAACAAGAAAGGACGCATTCGTCTAAACAAGGACGCCAGACAACTGGACTTTGAAGAGACACTAAACAAATCTTTACAAAGAAGGTTAGCTAAGATAACGAAAGGAGAACTCGACTAACATGGATAAACCGAAGACAAGGAACCGACTAAGCAGGACCTTTAGAGAGCACCGATCGAAGGTGAACTCTACAAGAGAAAGAGGCTGGTCAAAACAGACTCTAACAAGGATTTCCAAAAAAAAGTTGGGCTTTCGATAGGTTGCAAATATGGAAGAACTAAAAAATCCCTCAGGCCAATGGCAGGGTGTAATTCTTCAAGAGTGGAAATGATCTGAATTACCATACACCAAGTACGGATACTCAAATACTTGAGAAATAAGAAAGGTTATACACCAAATATTACAAGCACTCTAATGGAAAAGCAAACACGGGTAAAATAACCAAAGGCTTACAAGGGCAAGCACAAACCACAAACTCACTAGGGATTCCCATATGTATTGAACCCAAACAGAACATCGGTCGAAGGCGGACTTGTGATTAGAAAAGAGAGACCAACTGTAGGGACTCTAAACAAGGATTTCCAACACCGTTGGGGTTTTAAGAGTTTACAAATATACAATAACTACAAAATCCCTCAGGCCAAAGGCGGGGTATAATTCTTCAATAGTGGCAATTATCTGAATTACCACACACCAAGTATGGATACTCAAATACTTGAGAAGCAAGAAAGGCTATGCACCGACTCTTACTCGAACTCTAATTGTAAAGGCGGACATGGGTAAAATAACCAAAGGCTTGCAAGGGCAAGAGAAAACAAAGACTTATTGGGAAAATACCAACGACCCGACTGGTGGTAAGTCAAACAGACTCCGCTGAGGAAATGGAATATAATCACCCTAAGCTTCTTGTGGAGATGATTCAAATCTGAGTGCGCAACAATTTAGTCACCACAGGTAAACATAATTGGCTTATACTCATGCATGTTTGAATTTTTTTATAGTTTAATGCCCCATACAATGGAAATGCTACGCGTTTTGGTAGATACAATATAATGATGCATGTTTAGTAATTCCTTGGGGAGATCACATCAATAATCAGATGTTGGGAAGACAATGAACTTCCGAATGATTTTTCTTTACACATTTGATCTTCTGTAGAGAAAAGGCAATTTGAACTTCCATAGGGAGCCGAGATTTGAAACCATCAACCTCAAAAGATTGATAACATTGAGGAAGTAACCTCCTGGAAACAATACTGCAAAAATAAATTTCAGCTCAGTGAAAATCTTGAATTTTGATCAGACTCCCAACCTTTTAGGGAACAAAATCTTTATCCTCTGATAGAAAGAAGAGAGCTTCGTTGAGGATGGAAGCTTTCTCGCTTTAGAATTTCTTGACAAAGATAACTTCTATAGGGGAGTATATAAATTATCAAATAAAAAGAGTTCTACTCAGACCACACTGGGGATAACACCGCCTGGGCAAAAATCCTTCGCTTGGGGAAGCAACAAATGTCCCAAGACAAAAACTCCGCTGGTGATATTTCATCAAAATCTTTTATTACCGGGGATGAAAGAGTTACGACTGGCACTCCCATACACATAACACTGGGGAGACTGGACAGTTGCTCCACTAGGGGAAGAAAATTTGCTCCACTGGGGAATAACAAATAACTTACTCTGGCAGGTCCTCAAAATTCGACTTCGGCTGGGGATAAAGACTACCTCTTACACTGGGGAAACAAAAACTTTAGATGGTAACATCAACAATATTCATTGCATTGAGTATAGCCATCTCTACAAGATTCAAGATGGCAAGAAGTTCCGTACTGGGGAGCAGAAATCATTTCATTGCAGATGATGGTCGTCCTCATGAGGATAACAAACTAGAATCTCTCATAGGAAAACATGAGTCTCTTTAAGAACTCTACTATAGGAAAGACACATTGAAGAGAGAGTGAGTGCATCCCTCACTGAGTAGGAGAATACATACTTCATGGGGAATATGAGTGCAAACCTCATTGGGGAAGCTGTAGAATGCCAACTTCAAGGGAAGTATACTAAAAATCTCTAATTAGTGAGTAAAATTATTATTTCGAGAAAACCTGGAAGGAAACAGACTTCACTGAGAAAGAGGAAAACTCGGGTGAGAGCATGCCTTTACTGGGGAATATACTGCAAATATAAATTGCAGTTCAGGGAAAATTTTGAACTCCAATCCAACTCCCAACTTCTTAGGGAAAAATCCAACATCTCTTTTCAAGGATAAAGAGAATCTTGCTCGGAACTGGGACCTTTTGATGTAAGTCCTCAATAAAAGCGATTTCGACTGGGGAATCATAGAAATTATTGAATAAAATAATTATACCCAAGCCACACGGGGGATACTACCGTCGAGGGTAACAATCTTCACTCGAGGAAGAGAAGGACATCTTTGAACCATAAGCTTGAGGTTCATAACTCCACCGAGGAAATATTTCGGCAATACTCTATCACTGGGGATAAAATAGCCCTAAAAAGAATTTATCTATGCACGACACTCTAGAAAAATAGGAGACTTGCTCCACTAGGCATAACAAACATGTTAATCAAACATCTCTTCAAGAAAACTTGACTTGGGCAAACCTTCCCTAGGGAGAAAAGATATAAACTTCATGGAGACGATGAATGACAACCTCACGAGGGGGATAAATGCCAACCACAGAGTCACAGGGTATCGACTTCAAGGCGATATAACAAAGGTATACAATCCAATGAAATGATCTTTCCCAGATTTTTTGAAGCAAAGTAGACTACGCTGAAGAAGAAGATTATACAAGAACTGTTGGAATGCACTTTTTTGAAGATAAGCCCTTTGGAAGGGATAAACTCTTAAATAAACTCCCATCAAGAGTGTTGACTTCAGTGGGGATTATGCATAGGTATGCTTCCACTAGAGATAAATAATTCTGTCTAGGCTGGAGTACACCTTCACCGGGGATACATGATTTTATTCTTGAGAAGAAGTGAGAATTCACTGGGGAAATTGGATCCCATTATACAGAAACCTTCATGTTGGTCAAATACAAACCCTTCTTGATTCATTTACCGGTATGCTTCTTGTCATAAAAGACCAACAACACTTGCAAAAAGAGAAATTATGGTAATATGCCCCATACGTGGAATGGAAAACCTCACTGAAGAATAAACAATTCGAACTACCAACCACTGGGTAAAAGCTGCGATATAAGATGCAACTTCATCATGTCAACTCCAAGGAGAAATTCCATTAAAAAGTGGACTTTGGGGAGGATACTGCAAAAATAAATTGTATTCCACTGAAAAGATATCATCTTGACTTCAATCATCTTCTAAATTTCCGGGGAGAAGATTCATTCTCCTCCTTCAGAGAAATGAGGAATGCTTGAAAAAAAGATCTTTGAAGAGAAACCCTTTAGTAGACAGACTTTTGTCAAGTAGCATCAAATCTTTTACTGGGGAGAGGCGTCCTCTTAGGAAACAATATTTCTACCACGAACCTCGTACGGGTAACAACCTCACATGATATTTGCGTTACTGATTGTATCCTACTAAGGAGAATGATCCAACTTCGACTGGAGATAATGATCTTGACTTCTGATGAAGGAACATCAATAAATGGACTTAAGTCTCTGATGATTCGAGGATAACGATCTTGACTTCCTGACATGTTTTTAAAATTCACGAGTCGTTTAGCCTGTGCATGGACTTGATTTGATCAACCCTTGAAGAGGAGAAAATGCCCCTGCATAATGCCTTGCCCCAGTCTATAGGGTCTTTTGAAGAAAATTATCCCAAGAGGACATTCTAATATCTGTACCAACAAGATAATTTGCCCTAGTATTATGAAATTTGGAGCATGCGGATACTAGCTGACCAAAGTTGGAAACCGTTTCAACCGTGCTTGAGTGAATTCCCATGCATATTCAAATTCTGAAAGGATTCTCCTCTTAACCAACATATTCTCGGATAAATTTGTTAAATCTCGACATAACTTCCCTAGTTTGACTGTACTTTTAGGGATAAAATCCCGACTTGAATGCCTCTGATTGGATGAACACTTAACCAACTGTGTATTTAACCTGCTTGCCCCTGCTCAACAGAGTCTCTACATACCATTTTCTTCATCTCATTCTCACGGAGAAATGAGAAGCTCACGGAGTTTCGAAGACAACACAACAATATGGTGGCCGACTTACGACTTGAAAGTAGGCTACTACACAACAGTACTTCTCAACTTGGACTTCTTCGTGTTTAAGCAAATACTTGAAGAAATACGTCCCTCAGGCTCAACTGAAATTAACACACCACTGCTTGACAGATACTCTGGGCAATCAACTTTTGCAATCTGTTTCAGACTATTTCTCAAACTGGTATTCTTTTATTCAACAAAGTCGATAGAAAGTCTTCCCCAGATTAAGATCATTCTCAAAAATGATTTACCTTTCAACGGTATCTTGAGGCAATTTGTCCCTTGAGCTAATCAAACTTTTTATCTGATGCTCATTATGCAAGCTTACTTGATGTTTAAGCACTTGTTCATATGCAAAGAATGTTTATTCTAAGAATGATAATTCTAATGTAAAGCTCATGTCTGTCTTGAAGTTTAAAAACTTCTATTGAAAAGATATTGAAATATCGAAATTTTTGTACAAAAGAAATTAAAAAGATGGTGTGATACCAACTCAAAAGTTTTAGCAAGCCTCATAGGAGTCGGATTACCATATTCTCATTACAATTTTCTTTCAAATTAACCTATGCTTTAGTTAGGACTTTTCAGGGTTGTAACGTGGCCTGGTTCATGGTTTTTAGAAAGAAAAAAATTAATTTAAGGCTCAAAATTATTTGGTGCCAACCCCCTTCATGATGTTCTCCAGTCTTAAATTCAGTTAAACCAATACGAGCACTCATCTCTCAAAAGGAGTTTACAATGGCTGAGAAGTCAAATGAGGTTTTTTGGACATGGCAGACACTCACCTCTTTCATTCTGGGTGTTTGATCACACGACTTTATTCTTTGCGGAGGATTTTTATTTGGTAATCCCTCCTTCACATTTTGCACTTTTTTCGCTTTCCCTAAATTTTGCCTGGACAAATTCTTTTTGAATTTGACTTAAGTCCAATGGGATGCCTTGACTTTTGCCTAAAGGACTTGCTTTTCAAGTTTTGACTTAGCGGGGATTTTTGTCTCCTTTTTTTCATCATTTCATTTTGTTTGAACCAGTCATGTGACATAAAATCGTTCATCGACTTGCTGAAAAAGGTGTAACTGCCTTGCTGTTTGGTTAACGAGGAATAACCGTTGTGGTATCGTCATCTGTTGACCTCCTGATGTGCGAGAGATAAACATTGGGGTGTCATTATTAATACACACTCCTGATAAGAGGTTTAACCATTGCGGTTTTGACTTTCCTCATCCTTTTAATGGATAACCATTGTTGTATCCTTGGATGAGAACTCCTGATGAGTTTTGAACGCCTAATCGGATTAACTGATGTCTACCCTGCCCCGGGTTAAATGTGAGGGTCTTTTTCTGACAAGAAAAGAAACTCCTACTTAAAGGCTCAGAGGGGTTAACGAGGGTCTATCTCCCTTATATCTCCAATGTTTGGGAATTTGAAACAATTCCTGTACATCGTCAGCAGGGTTTTTATTCAAAAGCACACTGTTTGAAATTTTTGGTACATTACTCATCATCCTCCCTCTAGAGGATTCTTTGCTTTTTTTTGTGACAAGAGTTAAATATCAAAAGCAAAGAAAAACATTAATGAGTGAATACAAATGGGTTAATTCAAGACAAGCATATTCAATGCATTATGATTAATATTAAAAAATAAGTAAGTTTTGCATACAAGTACTAAACCAAAACAAGAGAGATTGCAAATGATAATGCAAATGCAATTTGAAAATGCCATATTGAGGATACTAGTCTCCATATGGACTTGTGGCTTCAAACGATACTCTGGAAGTCTTGATGTTCATTGAGTCAAAGGAGGCTTCAAATATGATCGGCTGGTCCGAAATTGATGACTTTGGCATCAAGCAAGTCTTGCACATTTTCTTTGAAGGCCCTACAATCTTCAATGGAATAGCCTAGTGCCCCAGCGTGGTAATTACATCGGGTTCCCTAAATATATGTGATGAATGATTTATCAAGCGAACTTGTATAAACTGTATCATAAAGTATCTTTTACCACAGAGAAGAAACGCCAACCATCTTCTACTGCACATAAGAGAAATCCAGCCACTGAATTTCGGATGTCTCCTACTACACAAAAGAAGCACTGTCTTCTATTACTTAGAAGCAACATCCAACATCCATACCAAAGGATCTTCTACTACACAAAATAAAGTAAACTTTATCTCCTACTTCACAAGAGAGAAGTTTTAGCAACCGAATTATGGAGAATCTCCTACTTCACGAAAGAGTCTCTGTCTTCTACTTCGCAGGAGCAAAATTCAGAAATTGTAACAAAGAATCTTCTACTAAACAGAAGAAGCTAAACTCTGAATGTAGAATGCAACCTTTTAGGTATTTTCCTTCTACACAACAATAGATGTCTAAGATCTCGATATCTTATGCTTCTTCATCACATAAGCAACACCCCATATTCTACTTACACAGAAGAAGCATTTAGTTGAGGAAAAGTATCCTTAAATAGTTTTCCAAACATGGAGTGAACCTTGGAAAAGAATCCAGGAAAGTGCCAGACTTCATACTTTAACCTCTTGCAGTCTTCAATATCATAACCAGGTGCCCTAGAATGGGAGACACATCTAGCATTTGCATAGAAATCAGGGGAGGAACTTGTGGGAGGATGACCCAAAGCACGAAGCTTAATCAATTGAGCTTCCAACACACGAGGAAGTAATTGGATACAAGGTATTGAGATTGTATCAACCTGCTTCTCAAGATTTTCCGATCTTTATTGATAAATGTTGCCCCATGGGTTCACTTGAAGACAATAAAATAGATGTTGAAGATAAAATCGGGGAACACAGTTCTAAATGAGACCCATAAAGTATCTCTCTATTTATAAAAAAAAAGTCTCATAGGTTGGGGATGAATGAAACCTCCTGTTGCAACCTCGTATATAGGATCACTTTTCTTTGCTGACAGTGTCTTCAAAACTTCCATAACCGACTCAACTGAGTCTTAAACTGGATATTTTCCCCTTTTAAGGATTTTTTACCATGGGCCAAGACTTGTATGTCCATGATAAACAACCCTGTGATACGGTGGGAGAACTGACTATGGTTTTGCGTTTGTTTTCGCAAATGTTTCGGTTGAGCAAGAGTCGCCACCGACTTTTTATTTTATCCTAAGGAAAGGTTTAAAAAGCACAGCAAAAACCTTTGAGATGTTTTCTTGGGTTCGGGGAGTAGATTATAGAAAGGGAAGGTATTAGCACCCTTTCTATCCATGGTTATCCATGGGCTCTTAGTTACTTGCTTAGATCAACTTGCCTTATTTTTCAATTGTTTGAAATGGTGCTCTTGTGTGTGTGGGTTTGAAAATGTTTTTGAAAAGAAGCCAATGTGGTGGCAACCTTTGTAATGATCCATGTTGGGATGTATAAAAAGGTGTATGTCTTTTGAAAAGGTTTTCATTTGTTTTTGAAAGTTGTTTTTTTTTTGAAAGTGTAATGATGTGCAGTTTAGGAAATAGGCAAGTGTTTTGTTTTGCAAGTTTGATTCAAGTAACAAGAGGTTATCTACTCCTAAATTTCTCAAAGATTTCTACTATGCTTTTAACCCTTTTAACAATTTTGTTCCACCATTGTATTTGGTGGACAATCTTGTGTTAGGATGTGAAAGGGACGGGCGCGGGTCATCATTTAGACCATGATTGCAATGGTGCCAAGTATCTTTGGGCAATTTTTCCTTTAAGGGACTTGATCATTTTTTAGGCGACTTTCGAAAGCGTCATCGAGGGACTATGATCATTTGAATTGTTTTTATTTTGCCCAAAGAGACCTAACATGCAATATGGCCCATTTATTGAAGGCAACAAGTGGAATACCCTAGGGGTGCAAGTGTGCTTAGTGTTGTCCATTTTCATGCTTGTTTATCTTGAAATTAGGTCAAACTATTTTTGTTGTTTTTGATTCGCATACAAACCCTAATTCTAGCATGGTATAGTTAGAAAGCATTAAAGTGCGAAAAATAAAGTTACTAAACTATTACAACACAATATATGGGAAGGGGGGGTACAAATGTTCAAATGGGGGTATTTTGACAAGGAATTTAAACCTAGACTATTCAATCAATTTGGAATTATTTACAAGATATTTAATTGCACAAATTAAATAAGATAAATAAAATAAATATGCAAGATATAAAAAATGTTTTTATATGTAGGAAAAAAAAGTGTTTTTATGTATAAAGGAAACAAAAATAAAAGTATTAATTTTAAGAGTTTTTATGTATTTTAGGGAAAAAACCCTAATTTCATTAAGTAAATGTATTAATTATATACAATATTTAATCAATTATGTACAAAAATAAAATAAAAATGAAGTATATTTGTAAAAAGGGTATTTTTTTAATGTTAAATATTAATAAAAAAAATAAAATGTATATATTTTGTATTTTTAACCTAAATATACTAATATATATAAATATTTGTATTATTTACTAAATATATATTATATGTACCAAAATAATAATATTTAATATTTATAAAAAAAGTATATTTTATATAAAATATTTTCAGAAGATAAAATAAAATAAAAATGGAATAAAAATGTGTTTGCACTATTTTTAGTATTTTAAGTAAAAAGTATATCTATTTATTTATTTATGCACAAATACTCATTCAAACAAATAAATGCCTAATAAATATGAAAATGGTGTAAAAAATATTTTTGATATTTTTAATATTATAAGAAAAAATAAATAAGTCAGAAAAAAAAAAAGTCAAAAAATCATTAAAATAAGCAAAATGGGCTCAGGGGGTGTAAAAGTAACAAAAGGGTGCAAAAAGAAAGTCAACTCAGGCCCAGCCCCAAGAAGACTTCATCTTCTACCTCAGAACATGTTTGAACACAATCCACGCGCGTTTTTCGTCTCTCAATTCCTGGACTTTCAAGCAAAACTCACAACATGAAAAATGTAGAGCATTAAGAGACGAATTCAGGGATATAAAGAACTTGACTTAACTCTCTAAGATGAGAGAGAATTTCTTCTCCCCCAATTCCTGACCTAGTTTTTGTTCCATGTTCAGACTTAAAATTCTCTAAGCATACATAATATAAATGAAATCTAATTACATGGGCATGTTCAGGGCTATGAATGTGACATGTTTTCTTCACAAACCTAAAGCTAACAATGCCTGGATAGAGAGATTCGAGTTCATGAACTTACATGTTCAGTTGAAGTTGTATCTGGTGATTGAGGTGTCTTCAATGCAAGGTGATGATTGGTACAACTTCCTTGATGTCCAGGGATGCTATTCCAAGCTTTACTTTGTCTTGAAACCTTTTGAATCGTGCTATGGAACTTCAGCTGCAAAACAAGAAAATGAAAATGGTGATGTTGCCTGGGAGTGTTACAGGTCATGTTTGAGGTTTGGAATAGCTTCAAGGGATATTATGGGATGTGTTTGATGTGTTTTTAGCAAGAATGCATGGAAGGTTTGAGCTATGGAACTCAAACTGCAGCAGATGCTCTGTTTGGGCAGTTTGAGGGTGATTCTGGGAATGGGGAGGTATTGGGGATGCTAGGCTCGTGTTTCAGCTTAGGATGGATGTCTTGAATGTGTTTGATAACTTTGCTTAAGGCTTGGTTTGCTGAGATGAAAGTTGTTATGTGTTATGCTAGCTTTCTTACACTTTAAGCAACAAATGTCCAAGTTGGTTTTTAGACAGGTAGAGGCCCCCCTAATGTGCTGCAAACCTTGGCATTGATCAGTGTAATTAGTTCGTAAACTTGTGCCAAGGAGATTTGAACTGTACTTCTTGGATTTGCATCTTGACATAAAGTGTAACTTTTCAAGAATAGCTAAATTGCTTTTTCTATAAATGGCTTAGTTCAACATGTAATGCTTAAACTCATAAAACAAGGCCTTGGCACAATGAGTTAGCATTAAATTATTTAGTGTTGGATGGTTTAGAGGCCTGTAATCAAGGAAAGCATGCTGAATTCAAAATGGCACAAATGTATGAACATGGAAATTGGCCATAATAAAAGTGAGTTTTTCCCATATTGCAAAATTCGATTCTCTCAAACCATGAGGTTGTTTGATGAGTTCTTGGACATTTTGGAAAGCTTGGAATGTGTAATTCAATCCATCTTTGAAATGCAAATTAAAATTCCAAGTGGAAGTATGTGAAAAATGGTCTTGAAGTTAGGTAAAAACCTTGCCTAAAATAGGTCAAATTTTCTCTAAGTTAAGAATGGTTTGATACCCTTGTTCCAAAAATCGTAACTTGAGATACAAGCTTCTTTTGGGAAAACTTTGTGAATCAAAGTTGTAGATTTTGCAATAGGCTACAACTTTCATGTTTTGACTTTTGCTTGAATCCAAATGAATCTTGGTGAGAAAGTGGGACAAAGTTGGGAAAAAATTAGGGTTTTTCATAACTTAGAAAAATTCTAAGTTATGAAAAATCTTCATTTCAAACCCTAATTTGCAATTCTTGATTTCTTGATGAACAAGTTTCATGATTTGGCATGTTTTGATGAAAAATGAATCTTGACACTTGATTTTGACCAAAAAGTCAAAGTTTGACTTTTCAGTATACAGTCAAAATTGATCAATTGACTGGGAAATTCAACTGTCAATCTTGTGTATTTGGGATATTTTGAACTTGTTGAGTATGTAAAGACAATTCCATGGGGTCCTTGAGTCCATATGTGAGCTTGGTTTGCCATTGGCTAGGTCAAACAGTCAAAAATTGCCTTTGTGCAGTCAAAACCCTAAAAATAACCATTTTGCCCTTTTGGTGATCTGATCAAATTTCTTGTGGAATTGTGATCCAAACTTGACCAAATGGTCCATGTGAGTTCATAATGTTGATGTGGGTCACATTTCATGAGATTTGACTGTCAATTGGCCACAGTTGACTTTTTCCCCAATACAGTTGATTTCTAGGTCAACTGTCCAATTGACTGGGCAAAATTTGGAATCAAGACTTGAAACTTGGTGTGGATAAACTTGGGAGTCCAACATGAAGCATGAAAGTCATCTTAGGCATTTTTAGGTCAAAATATCTTTGTTCAAACACAAACCCTAATTTGGGTCCACAGTGCAAGGAGAAGTCTTGAGCAGAGGAAACCCTAACTGGTTCTTGAGCTCCAAGGGTTTTGTGATGAGAAAATGTTGAGGAAATGGGAGGGCAAATTTTGGGGTACAACAGTTGCCCCTGTTCAATCTTCTTATACCTGAAGAGTTAGATTGGAAAGTTTGCCTTTCGCGGCTCGAAGGTAAAAGGAGATTGGACACTAGAGTGCCCGGAAATTTGCACTCGCATGCTGGAGTATCAGCAATGTGATGGTGGGAATGGGCTTATAGATGCCATTTGGAGAGATGGTGGATAGGGAAATGGGCTTATAGATGCCATCTGGAGATGTGACAGAACCTTGTCGGGAATGGGCTTATAGATGCCATTTGGAAGTGTTGATCGCATAAGAGGTTCCTTAGCGAGAACTTGTGTATTTGAGAAAGACAGATGTTTTCCTGGCTTGTTACAGGTGTTTGATCTTCAATCTCCTCATGCAGATGTCCCCTGGCTAGATACAGGTGTCGAATATACAATCGGTTGCTCACAGATGTGCCCTGGCTGGATACAGGAATCAAATCCGGAAATAGTCGTCAACAGATATGCCCTGGCTGGATACAGGAATCGAATCTTCGAACTCTTCAGACGTGCCCTGGCTAGATACAGGAATCGAGTCTGGAAATGTGGTCAACAGATATGCCCTGGCTGGATGCAGGAATCGAATCTGGAATTGTGATAGTTGCTAGATATGCCCTGGCTGGATACAGGAATCGATTCTTCAAACTCTTCAGACGTGCCCTGGCTAGATACAGGAATCGAGTCTGGAAATGTGGTCAACAGATATTCCCTGGCTGGATGCAGGAATCGAATCTGGAATTGTGATAGTTGCTAGATATGCCCTGGCTGAATACAGGAATCGAATCTTCAACCTCTTCAGACGTGCCCTGGCTAGATACAGGAATCGAGTCTGGAAACTGATCACTCACAGATGTGCCCTGGCTAGATACAGGTATCGAATCTGGAATTGTGACAGTTGAAGGTAGTTGTCTTTTTCCCTGAAAAGGCAAAACATCAGTTGTATGCAATGTCATGATGTATGAAATGCATGATGTCATGATGTTCAACATGAGATAGTGTTGTATGCACTTTATCATGTATGTAAGAAAGATGTATGAAATGTGAAATGTTTATGAATGTATTTTCATCTAGGAAAATAAATCCTTGACGACCGGCCGGGGAATTAAATCCTGGGCTGACGTTGAAGAGTAGAGCTCTTCGTTTCCTCCGGAGATGACGGTTGTAAGAATACACCGGCAGGAGAAGATGACTCCGTTGGGGAATACACTTGTTGGAGAGATTACTCTGCGGGGAATTGCTCTGTGGAAGAGATACTTTGCTGAAGTTTGGATGAGAGGCCCGCTGAGGATTTCAATGATGGACTCCGCTGGGGATAATGATGATAAACTCCGCTGGGGATACCAAAGATAAACTCCGCTGGGGATTGTGTTGATAAGTTATGTTGGGGAACTTTGATGAACTCCGCTGGGGATAGGAAGAACTTTGCCGAAGGCGATCTTCCGTGGCAATTAGCTGAGGATAACCCAGTTATAAACCTTTATGAGGAATAACTTTGAACAAAGCTCGGGAGAGACGTTCGTACTCTGCAGGGGATAAGCTTCCAGAATCTACTGGGGATAAGCTTCAGAACCTGCTGGGGATAAGAATTCCTACTTTCCCGGGGAAACTTTTGGAATTGCACTGGGGTATTGATATTCCGCCGGGGAACAATCTTAGGTCAAGACTGTCGGGGATGCTTGCTGATGAATGCCTACACTCCACTAAGGAATGTTGATATCTTGTCTTACTCTGTGGGGAGTTGAGAGAATTTGATCACATCCTTCAGTTAGATCTACCTTGGTACCTTGGCGGACAAAGCAACCAGACTGCATCAGACAACTTTACATTGCCCCTGTTTCTGATGTCACCTGTAATTAGTCTTTTGTTTCATATGCAAATATTTATGAATCAGCAATTTAATGTCAAATGCATATATCAAAAATGAACATTGGACGTTCTTCGCAAGACAAAACAGAAAAAGGAAAAACAATGGGCAATTTGTTTGGAAAAGTGAACTTGTATTGATTTTGAAATTTGCCTGTGAATAGGCGTTTTTGTACAAGAGGCTGACATCCTAGTAAGAGAACGCCGCCGAATAACATAGAGTTTATACAATTTTGAAAAGGAAACAAAACAGCTATGTGCACAATATTCCCACTGGGTTCCAACTCTGCTATCGCCTTTATGTCTTCAAGCGTCTCATCACTTTGCTGCTTAGTTGAAGATGAAGCTGATTGGTCGATGCCGAAGTCTGAGCCAGATAGTTGGTGCCGAATTCTGGATGCAAGGTGATCCAATGAGACATAATGTTACTCTTTATCCCTAACTTTTGCCTGGACCGCCCTTTCGGGTTTTCAGTCCACCGGGATACCCATTTTTGCCCAAGCCGCCTTTTCAGGTTTTCGACTTGCCGGGTGTACAGATTTTTTTTCATTTCATCCCTTATTTTTGCCCGAACCCTTTTGGTTCGCCGGGAAGCCCTTATTTTTGCCTAGGTATGTCAACCTAGCGGGTCTTTTATTCATGCGTAGTATCTTTTTACTATGTCTGCATTGGCGGGGTGAGGAAGGTCGTCACCATCCATGGTGGTCAGAATCATGGCTCCTCCTGAGAACACATGTTTAACCACAAATGGCCCTTCGTACGTAGGGGTCCATTTGCCCCGGGGATCACTTTGAGGACGGATGATGAGTTTGATTACCAGGTCCCCAACTTGATCCTCTTGCAGTCTGACTTTCTTGTTAAATGCCCTGATCATCCGTTTTTGGTAAGTCTGCCATGACAGATAGCGGTGAGTCTCTTTTCGTCAATTAGGTTTAATTGGTCAAGTCGAGTCTGGATCCAGTTATCTTCACTCAGATCTGCATTCTTCATTATCCGGAGAGAGGGTATATGGACTTCAATTAGCAAGACTGCCTCCATGCCATAGACCAAGGAAAAAGGTGTTGCCCCGGTTGACGTCCTTGCTGAGGTACGGTACCCATGAAGAGCAAACGGTAACATTTCGTGCCAATCTTTATAGGTCACTGTCATCTTCTGCACAATTTTCTTGATGTTCTTATTGGCTGCATCTACAGCCCCATTCATCTTCGGCCGGTAAGGAGAAGAGTTGTGGTGCTGTATCTTGAATTGCTCGCAAAGCTCAGTGATCATCTTGTTATTAAGATTGGTACCATTATCTGTAATGATTCTTTCTGGGACGCCGTACCGACAGATCAGGTTATGCCGGATGAAACGTGCCAGGACGCTCTTGGTTACCGTGGCGTAGGAAGCTGCCTCAACCCACTTCGTGAAGTAATCAATTGCTACCAAGATGAAGCGATGCCCGTTGGATGCCGTCGGTCGGATCTCACCGATCATATCGATGCCCCACATTGCAAAAGGCCAAGGTGCCGTCAGGACGTTCAGAGGAACCGGAGGGATGTGCACCTTATCAGCATAGATCTGGCATTTATGACAAGTTCGAGAATGTTGGTAACAATCGGCTTCCATTGTGGACCAGAAATACCCTGCCCTGAGGATTTTCTTTACCATGGTATGTCCAATGGAATGTGTTCCGAATGTACCTTCATGCAGTTCTATCATGATCTTCTCTGCTTCAGCCTTATCCACGCAACGCAGTAGAGTTGAATCATGATTCTGTTTGTAGAGAATGCCGTTGCTGAGGAAGAATTTTGCCGCAAACCTTCTCATGAACTTCTTGTCGTTGACAGATGCACCTTCAGGGTATTCCTGAGCTTCCAAGTATCTCTTCACCTCATGATACCAGGGTTTTTCAGTCACCTTTTCGGCCTCAAGATCGCAGCAGTATGCCGGTTCGTCCAACTTCCAGATAATGATCCGGGGAGCCTCATTGTCCCATTTGACTTTGAACATTGAAGACATCGTAGCTAGTGCGTCCGCTAGCTGATTCTCCTCTCTTGGGAAGTGTTCGAAAGTTATCTCTTCAAAGTGGGGAAGCAAAGTCAACACATACTCCTTGTAAGGAATAAAATTTGGGTGTTTCGAATCCCACTCGCCTTTGATCTGATTGATCATGAGAGCGGAATCTCCGAAGACACTCAGAAACTTGATCCTTAAGTCGATTGCAGCTTGAAGACCCATGATACACGCCTCATATTCTGCCATGTTGTTGGTGCAGTTGAAACACAATCGGGCGGTGAGTGGAGTATGAGTACCTTTAGGGGATATGATTACAGCGCCGATACCGTTACCCAAAGCGTTGGAGGCTCCGTCAAAATGCATAGACCATCGGGATCCTTCCTCAGGTACTTCATCCGGTCCAGGCACTTCACAATCAGTTACCACCATGATGTCTTCGTCCGGAAATTCAAAGTTCAATGATTGGTAATCGTCCACAGGTTGGTGTGCCAAATGATCTGCAAGTACACTTCCTTTGATTGCTTTCTGAGTTGTATACTGGATATCATATTCTGTCAAGATCATTTGCCATCTCGCTATTCTTCCAGACAGAGCAGGCTTTTCGAATATGTACTTGATGGGATCCATCTTTGAAATCAACAAAGTAGTGTGAGTCAGCATATACTGTCTCAACCGGCGAGCAGCCTATACCAGAGCGCAGCAAGTTTTCTCGAGCAGTGAGTAACGAGACTCACAGTCGATAAACTTTTTGCTCAGGTAATAAATAGCGTGCTCTTTTCGGCCAGACTCGTCATGCTGCACCGGCACACACCCCATTGAGTTGTCAAGTACTGTCAAGTATAGTATCAGAGGTCTCCCTTCCACTGGTGGCATAAGAATGGGTGGCTCTTGGAGATACTCTTTTATCTTTTCAAAAGCAGCCTGACATTCATCGTTCCAACGTACTACTTGATCTTTCTTCAGTAATTTGAAGATTGGCTCACAAGTAGCAGTCAGATGTGAGATGAATCGGGCAATGTAATTCAGTCGTCCCAGAAAGCCTCTGACTTCTTTCTCTGTCTTGGGAGTCGGCATCTCTTGTATGGCTTTTACCTTGGCCGGGTCCACCTGAATACCTTTATCGCTCACAATGAAACCTAGCAATTTTCCGGACCTCACCCCAAAGGTGCATTTGTTTGGGTTCAACCTTAGCTTGTATAACTTCAGTCGGTCAAACAGCTTCCTCAGATGGTCAAGGTGTTCCTCCTTAGTTTGAGACCTTGCAATCATGTCATCAAAATAAACGTCAATCTCATGATGGATCATATCATGAAATAAAGCAACCATGGCACGTTGGTAGGTTGCCCCAGCATTTTTCAACCCGAATGGCATGACCTTGTAGCAGAAGGTGCCCCACTGAGTCATAAAGGTAGTCTTTTCCATATCTTCCGGAGCCATCTTGATCTGATTATACCCTGAAAAACCATCCATGAAGGAGAACACCTTGTGTTGAGCAGTATTGTCAACAAGAACGTCAATGTGAGGCAGAGGGAAATCATCCTTGGGGCTTGCCCTGTTCAAATCCCTGTAGTCGACACACATTCTGACTTTACCGTCCTTCATCGGCACTGGCACCATGTTGGCAACCCATTGAGGATAAGAAGTTACTGCTAGAAACCCGGCATCGAATTGCTTCATAACCTCAGCTTTGATCTTTTCGGACATCTCTGGGCGCATACGGCGGACCTTTTGCTTCACCGGAGGGCAGTCTTCTTTGGTAGGCAGGTGATGAACTACAATGTCGGCATCCAAACCAGGCATGTCTTCGTAAGACCAAGCAAATATCTCCATGTAATCATGTAGCATCTGGATCGATCGTTGCTTCACGCTGAGCTCTAGATTAGGCCCAATCTTGACTTCTTTTCTATCTGTCTCAGTACCCGGGTTCACTGTTTCCACGGGCTCTTCATGCGGCTGAATGGCCCTCTCTTCCTGGAGTAGCAGTCTTGCGAGTTCACCAGGCACTTCGCAATCATCTTCACCTTCATCTTCGGCCAAGTTGATCGGATTCTCGAAGTCATAACTGGTGGTAGCAGAGCCGTTACCAGTGAGATCCAGAGTGGATTGAAACCTGTATAAGTGAGTGTGTGTAAATATAGCTGTTTTGCAATATATAACACAAAGAAAAAGAGCACAAGATTTGAAATGCAACAAACGTCCAATGTTTTGATTAATGATATATGGAAATGTCATACAAAAAAGCCCTCACAAATGGAGCTACGGTGCCCCGGGTAGGACACCGAGCCAATAAAAGTTTCAACATATTGTTTGTTACAAATTGGAAATCAAAAGAGTTAATTACTGCGTGACAAATGTGATAGGTGTAAAATCCTTTGCCCTCCAGTTGCTTGGTCCGTTGTTGGTGGTCGGATAGATCCAACTGTCAAACTTTGCTTCCTCTACATCCTCCTCGATAGCATTCACCCTTGGATTGGTTATGAACACTGGAGCCTTTCTGATTCTCTCTTTATGCACAGCCCTCTGAGCCTCTGAAGTGAAGCCCAGCCCAAACTTGTCGGTCTTTTGAGTGAAGTCAGGAAGCTGACCCCAGTTTGCACAATTGCCTTTCTCGATCACTGCCCGGGCATCCTTCAGGGAAGCCATCTTCAACGAAAAGTCTTCTTCAACCACTGTTTCAACTGACGCCAAAGTTGGAGGTACCTCCTCAAAATGCTGAAAAGGGGTTTCAATAAACTCCCCGTCCATCTCGATATACCGGAATGAATTCAAGTGACTAACCATGTATTCCTCCTCACCCTGCACAGTAACAATTTTCCCTTTGACAGGGTATTTGAGCTTTTGGTGTAGAGTGGATGTTACTGCCCCAGCCTTGTGAATCCAGGGTCGTCCCAACAAGCAGGAATAAGATGGACGAACATCCATCACATAGAACGTTGAGTCGAAGACTTGGGAACCCACACGAATAGGAATGTCTACCTCATCGTGCACCATCCTCTTAGAACCGTTGAAGGCTCTAACAATGATGTTACTAGGCTTCAATTCCAGGCCCTCACAATCCAAGCGATCCAATGCCTTCTTGGGCAAAACATTCAGGGAAGAACCGGTATCCACCAACACGTGTGCGAGAGTAGTGCCCCTGCACTCTATAGAGACGTGCAGGGCATCATTATGATTTTTCCCTTTGGCGGTATGGTCAGCATCTGAGAACCCCAATCCATTGTCAGCTGTCAAATTAGCTACACAGTCAGTGAATTGATCTGCAGAGGTCTCCTGCGGCACATGGGCCGTTTTCAGAAATGAAATCAGGGCCTTTGCATGGGCCTCTGAGCATAGCAGCAATGATAGCATAGAGATTTTGGAGGGGGTATGCCCCAACTGTTCAACAACATTGAAGTCACTCTTTTTAAAGATTTTAAGGATTTCCTCCATTTCTTGTTGGGAGGCTTCAGCAGCAGTCTTTTTTGGTGCCTCCGTCCTGGCAGGCAAATCGGTAGCAACTTCTTTGCCTCGAGCATCAGAGGACTCGGCGGCAGTAGTAGACACAGGAACTTGAATTGGAACATGCACACTTGCGGGTGTGATGATAAGGGGTTTTCGGATAACTAGCGGTGTAATGTCAGGCGAGAAAAGCCTGCCACTACGGGTAATCTTGGCGGGACCAGTAATGTTACTGATACTGGTACTGGTGTTGAACTCTTGCTTCACTCCAAGCACATACACGTCTGCCCCATAATGCCATGGGACAGCCTTGTTAGATTCATAGGGGAGAGGCCCTGGGACAGTAATAGTAATGGGTGCAACAGACATAATTTGGACAGGCTTCCTCGGGGGAGCTTTGGTAGGATTGTTGAAAATTATGACGACAGATACTTCTTCAGCGGAAACAAACGGAACAGTAGTTTTCTTGAACATAATTTCTTTGCTATCCATCAGGCTTTGGATGCCTGATTTTAGCAGCGGACAACCGGTAGGGATAACAGCACACAGGAGGCAACCTTGCTACAACCCGGAAATAAACCAGCTAGTAGTAAGTTCCTCTTAACAGTCAATAGAGGGGTAGCAACATCATTCACCGAAACAACATACAAATCTTCCTCAATGGCATTTACTCTATGCTGGGGCATAGGAGCAGTTACAACATTTGGCCTCTCAGGCGCCTCAAACTGAATTTCCTTCGCGTCGATAAGGTCTTGCACTTTATTTCTCAAGGCCCAACAATCATCAGTAGTGTGCCCGGGGCTATCAGAATGATAAGCACAACGGGCATTTGGGTTATATTTAGGAGATGCAGTATTCACGACCTTCGGAGCCTCTTTGATGGTCACCAAGTTGGTTGATAACAGTTGCGGTAAGATTTGTGACAAGGTCATACTCAGCCGAGTATACTGCCTCTTGGGCCTTTCACCTCTTTGTTGATTGTACTGCTGAGGAGCAGCAACAGGCTTTGAAATGACCAAGGCATTGACGGCTTGCGGCTTTCTGGCTTGACTTGTCTTCTAGGACCATAGACGACACTTGCTTCTTTCTTGAAAGGCCTTTTCTCAGTACTTGTGGAGGCAGCTTTTTGTATCTTTCCCGATCTGATGCCAGCTTCAATTCTTTCACCTGTCAGGATCAAATCCGTAAACCCAGCGGAGGAATTACCAACCAAATGATTGAAAAATGGACCAGACAAAGTCCCTAGAAACACATCAACCAGCTCACGATCAGTCAACGGAGGTTGCACCCTGCCAGCCAAATCCCTCCATTTTTGTGCATATTCTTTGAACCCTTCACCTGTTCCAAGAGACATACCCTGAAGTTGGGTACGCATAGGAGCAAGGTCAGAATTGTATTGATATTGTCTATAGAATGCGGTAGCCAGATCTTCCCAATGTCGGATACTAGTTCCATCTAGTTGATAGAACCACTCAAGCTGTGACCCCGAAAGGCTATCTTGGAAGAAGTGAATCCAGAGATTTTTATCTGCCGTGTAAGGTTGGATCTTCCTTACGTACTACCTTAGATGCAGCTTTGGACAGGAGGCCCCGTCATATTTGGCAAAGGCAGGTGCCTTAAACTTGTGTGGGATTACTACCCCAGAAGATAACCCCAAATCTCCGAAATCCAGCCCCGACACATTCTGAATCTCCATGGCGCTCAAGCGGTCCTCTAATTGCTTGTATCTGTCAGCAGCAGGTGGGTATTGTTCGTCATTGTAGTCCGTCTCGTTGTCAGAGACTGTAGGACTAGGAGCTCCTCCCCCTTGGGGACTATCTTTCTCAGCAGAAGAAGTAGTTGGATCAGCCTCATTATGGAGTGTGTTCCCAAACCTGCGTCCAGTATTGAACAACGCAGTCCTCTTCTTCTTCTTCTTCTTTAGGAGTAGAGTCTTCAACTCTTGCTGACCTTGGGCCAGGCTCAGGACCATTTCTTGAAACTGGGCACTTTGGGCCTGAAGGGCCTTGATTGCTTGCTCACTAGATGAATCTGGATCCATGATGACTGTTCTAAATAAACAGCGAAGAAGATTAAGCAACCTGTAGAAAAATGGGTACCTGTTATGCACATGATGCATGAGATGCTATCTATGTAATGCATTCAAGGGTTTTAGAAATTCCCAATTGTTGTAGACAAAAAGAATACACGTCATATTAATAAGAAAAGATTTGTTAGTACATAAATGCCCTATGGGCCAAATATTACAAAAACAACTTCTCAAGGTAAAAAGACGTTGCGCATCCTCTTTGGCGCAATGTAGGTGTTGAGGGCCTCTTGCTCATGGAGTCGGCGGGTGAGCTCTAAAACCTTCTTCTCGCTGGCGTAGAAGCTGGCTTCAAAAGTGTTCCGTTCCTCCTTGAGTTGGATCCAACTCTTCTGCATCTCCTCCCACGATGTAGGCATGTCAGGATGTAGGATGGTGTAGGGAACCTCTCCTTCCTTGACGGGCTCTTTAATCACAGGGAGAATATGAGGATAAGGCATCATTAGACTCTGGGCTCGGGCTCGTACCCACTTGAGGTAAGGTTCAAGAGGGATGGAGTTCTTGTGTCCCAGAGTCTTGCTATCAACCTTGTTGGGCCTCCCCCAAGCTCTGATGAATCTTTGGCGAAGTCCTTGCGCATCGTTGTCGAAGTCAAAAACTAGGTCAGGATTCAACATGTCGTGAGGGCCATCCCTCCGTGCATATCCGAATTGCCTCAAAGCTAGGCAAGGGTTGTAGGTGATACCTCCTCTGATTCCAAGTAAAGGAACATTAGGAAACTCTCTGCAACGGTCGACGATGATGACATTTTCTCTGGACCGAGAACACCAATGTACATCAGAGTGAGTAAGAGTCATCAACCGTTGGGACCACCTTGAGCCTTGGTCTCTCTTCAAGACAGATTGTGGAAGGTGCGAAATAAACCACCTTTAAAGGAGAGGAGTACAGCACATGAGAACACCCCACTTTCTCATTGTTCGAGTGTAAAATGAGTGAAGAATGTCCCCAAGCAATGTTGGTATTGGATTTCTGGACAAGAAGATTTTGACGGCGTTGACATCTACCAATTGGTCAGAATTTAGGAACAAGACCAACCCATAGATAAGGAGTGCCACAATCTCTTCAAAGGCTTGTAGGTCCAATGAATTCCAACACTCTTGTGCCTTCTCAAACAAGAATTTTGCTAAGAAGCCTTTGACACCGATTCTAGTTTCCCAATGCCCTTTGATGTCAGAAGGCTGTAGATGTAATTCTCGAGCAACATCTTCCGGCTTTGGTTCTTTTTCCGTACCGTTGAAAGGTAGTTGATTAAGGATAGGAATCCTCAGGAGTTGAGAAAATTCCTCCAAAGTGGGTGCCAACTGGTAGTCAGGGAAAGTGAAACAGTGGTGAAGAGGGTCAAAGAACTAGAATAGCACTTTCATCATGTCTTCTTCAATGTTGGTGTTGACTAAGCTGAGCAGTCTACCATGTCTTTCACTGAAGGATGAGCTTTCCGGAATTCTTGAGGTGAGCTCCTTGAGTTGAGGAGAGATTCTCACAAGATTGACTTGGATGGTTTTTCTGCAAGGAATTTCCATGACCTACAAAACAAGAACAAAGATGAAGATCCAAACCCTTGAAATGGTTAGTGAATGCATATGATGCTTTATGATGTTTATGATGTATGCACAAACATATGTACAAGCAAATCACATCAAACCCTAGTTTCAGGCTTGCATGGGGTTTCATAGGTAAGTACCCTCTTGAGTGTAGTTGGCTTAAAAACCTGTCCTATAAATAGTAACCGGGTTCTAAGGAGCTCAATATCATTGGATTGTTTTCATTGTTCATTGTTTTGGTTTAGCCACTTAACTAGCGACCAAAATATTCCAAGAAAACAACCCTCAATGAGTGTAGTATCGAGTATCTACCAACTTCGGACTGCACCAAAGCCGGTCATCTCACTACCCCTAATGTAAGGCCAAGATGGTCAAGTAAGGTTCTAGGTCATTAGTGCTTAGTGACATCACTCAGCGGCCCCATACTCTCCTTGATTGAACTCAAGGGTTACCGGTACTCACAAATATGTCACACTAATATAGCTATTGCTTCGACCGTGTCGGTATACCCCGCACAGTTTCCACAACGTATTGCTATCTATGAATGTTTCCCAAAATCCGGGTGTAGGATTGCAAACCCAAACAAGAGAGCCAAGATATAAAGCAATCAATTCAAACAATTAGTCATGCAAGAGGGTGATCTAAGCCCTAAGGTTACTCCACTTTTAAATTCATCCCCAACAGAGTCGCCAGTTCTATGATACGGTGGGAGAACTGACTATGGTTTTGCGTTTGTTTTTGCAAATGTTTCGGTTGAGCAAGAGTCGCCACCGACTTTTTATTTTATCCTAAGGAAAGGTTTAAAAAGCACAGCAAAAACCTTTGAGATGTTTTCTTGGGTTCGGGGAGTAGATTATAGAAAGGGAAGGTATTAGCACCCTTTCTATCCATGGTTATCCATGGGCTCTTAGTTACTTGCTTAGATCAACTTGCCTTATTTTTCAATTGTTTGAAATGGTGCTCTTGTGTGTGTGGGTTTGAAAATGTTTTTGAAAAGAAGCCAATGTGGTGGCAACCTTTGTAATGATCCATGTTGGGATGTATAAAAAGGTGTATGTCTTTTGAAAAGGTTTTCATTTGTTTTTGAAAGTTGTTTTTTTTAAAGTGTAGTGATGTGTAGTTTAGGAAATAGGCAAGTGTTTTGTTTTGCAAGTTTGATTCAAGTAACTAAGAGGTTATCTACTCCTAAATTTCTCAAAGATTTCTACTATGCTTTTAACCCTTTTAACAATTTTGTTCCACCATTGTATTTGGTGGACAATCTTGTGTTAGGATGTGAAAGGGACGGGCGCGGGTCATCGTTTAGACCATGATTGCAATGGTGCCAAGTATCTTTGGGAAATTTTTCCTTTAAGGGACTTGATCATTTTTAGGCGACTTTCGAAAGCGTCATCGAGGGACTATGATCATTTGAATTGTTTTTATTTTGCCCAAAGAGACCTAACATGCAATATGGCCCATTTATTGAAGGCAACAAGTGGAATACCCTAGGGGTGCAAGTGTGCTTAGTGTTGTCCATTTTCATGCTTGTTTATCTTGAAATTAGGTCAAACTATTTTTGTTGTTTTTGATTCGCATACAAATCCTAATTCTAGCATGGTATAGTTAGAAAGCATTAAAGTGCGAAAAATAAAGTTACTAAACTATTAGAACACAATATATGGGAAGGGGGGTACAAATGTTCAAATGGGGGTATTTTGACAAGAAATTTAAACATAGACTATTACATCAATTTAGAATTATTTACAAGATATTTAATTGCACAAATTAAATAAGATAAATAAAATAAATATGCAAGATATAAAAAATGTTTTTATATGTAGGAAAAAAAAAGTGTTTTTATGTATAAAGGAAACAAAAATAAAAGTATTAATTTTAAGAGTTTTTATGTATTTTAGGGCAAAAACCTTAATTTCATTAAGTAAATGTATTAATTATATACAATATTTAATCAATTATGTACAAAAATAAAATAAAAATGAAGTATATTTGTAAAAAGGGTATTTTTTAATGTTAAATATTAATAAAAAAAATAAAATGTATATATTTTGTATTTTTAACCTAAATATACTAATATATATAAATATTTGTATTATTTACTAAATATATATTATATGTACCAAAATAATAATATTTAGTATTTATAAAAAAAGTATATTTTATATAAAATATTTTCAGAAGATAAAATAAAATAAAAATGGAATAAAAATGTGTTTGCACTATTTTTAGTATTTTAAGTAAAAAGTATATCTATTTATATATTTATGCACAAATACTCATTCAAACAAATAAATGCCTAATAAATATGAAAATGGTGTAAAAAATATTTTTGATATTTTTAATATTATAAGAAAAAATAAATAAGTCAGAACAAAAAAAGAAAAGTCAAAAAATCATTAAAATAAGCAAAATGGGCTCAGGGGGTGTAAAAGTAACAAAAGGGTGCAAAAAGAAAGTCAACCCAGGCCCAGCCCCAAGAAGACTTCATCTTCAACCTCAGAACATGTTTGAACACAATCCACGCGCGTTTTTCATCTCTCAATTCCTGGACTTTCAAGCAAAACTCACAACATGAAAAATGTAGAGCATTAAGAGACGAATTCAGGGATATAAAGAACTTGACTTAACTCTCTAAGATGAGAGAGAATTTCTTCTCCCCCAATTCCTGACCTAGTTTTTGTTCCATGTTCAGACTTAAAATTCTCTAAGCATACATAATATAAATGAAATCTAATTACATGGGCATGTTCAGGGCTATGAATGTGACATGTTTTCTTCACAAACCTAAAGCTAACAATGCCTGGATAGAGAGATTCGAGTTCATGAACTTACATGTTCAGTTGAAGTTGTATCTGGTGATTGAGGTGTCTTCAATGCAAGGTGATGATTGGTACAGCTTCCTGGATGTCCAGGGATGCTATTCCAAGCTTTACTTTGTCTTGAAACCTTTTGAATTGTGTTATGGAACTTCAGCTGCAAAACAAGAAAATGAAAATGGTGATGTTGCCTGGGAGTGTTACAGGTCGTGTTCGAGGTTTGGAATAGCTTCAAGGGATATTATAGGATGTGTTTGATGTATTTTTAGCAAGAATGCATGGAAGGTTTGAGCTATGGAACTCAAACTGCAGCAGATGCTCTGTTTGGGCAGTTTGAGGGTGATTTTGGGAATGGGGAGGTATTGGGGATGCTAGGCTCGTGTTTCAGCTTAGGATGGATGTCTTGAATGTGTTTGATAACTTTGCTTAAGGCTTGGTTTGCTGAGATGAAAGTTGTTATGTGTTATGCTAGCTTTCTTACACTTTAAGCAACAAATGTCCAAGTTGGTTTTTAGACAGGTAGAGGCCCCCCTAATGTGCTGCAAACCTTGGCATTGATCAGTGTAATTAGTTCCTAAACTTGTGCTAAGGAGATTTGAACTGTACTTCTTGGATTTGCATCTTGACATAAAGTGTAACTTTTCAAGAATAGCTAAATTGCTTTTTCTATAAATGGCTTAGTTCAACATGTAATGCTTAAACTCATAAAACAAGGCCTTGGCACAATGAGTTAGCATTAAATTATTTAGTGTTGGATGGTTTAGAGGCCTGTAATCAAGGAAATCATACTGAATTCAAAATGGCACAAATGTATGAACATGGAAATTGGCCATAACAAAAGTGAGTTTTTCCCATATTGCAAAATTCGATTCTCTCAAACCATGAGGTTGTTTGATGAGTTCTTGGACATTTTGGAAATCTTGGAATGTGTAATTAAATCCATCTTTGAAATGCAAATTGAAATTCCAAGTGGAAGTATGTGAAAAATGGTCTTGAAGTTAGGTAAAAACCTTGCCTAAAATAGGTCAAATTTTCTCTAAGTTAAGAATGGTTTGATACCCTTGTTCCAAAAATTGTAACTTGAGATACAAGCTTCTTTTGGGAAAACTTTGTGAATCAAAGTTGTAGATTTTGCAATAGGCTACAACTTTCATGTTTTGACTTTTGCTTGAATCCAAATGAATCTTGGTGAGAAAGTGGGACAAAGTTGGGAAAAAATTAGGGTTTTTCATAACTTAGAAAAATTCTAAGTTATGAAAAATCTTCATTTCAAACCCTAATTTGCAATTCTTGATTTCTTGATGAACAAGTTTCATGATTTGGCATGTTTTGATGAAAAATGAATCTTGACACTTGATTTTGACAAAAAAGTCAAAGTTTGACTTTTCAGTATACAGTCAAAATTGATCAATTGACTGGGAAATTCAACTGTCAATCTTGTGTATTTGGGATCTTTTGAACTTGTTGAGTATGTCAAGACAATTCCATGGGGTCCTTGAGTCTATATGTGAGCTTGGTTTGCCATTGGCTAGGTCAAACAGTCAAAAATTGCCTTTGTGCAGTCAAAACCCTAAAAATGACCATTTTGCCCTTTTGGTGATCTGATCAAATTTCTTGTGGAATTGTGATCCAAACTTGACCAAATGGTCCATTTGAGTTCATAATGTTGATGTGGGTCACATTTCATGAGATTTGACTGTCAATTGGCCACAGTTGACTTTTCCCCAATACAGTTGATTTCTAGGTCAACTGTCCAATTGACTGGGCAAAATTTGGAATCAAGACTTGAAACTTGGTGTGGATAAACTTGGGAGTCCAACATGAAGCATGAAAGTCATCTTAGGCATTTTTAGGTCAAAATATCTTTGTTCAAACACAAACCCTAATTTGGGTCCACAGTGCAAGGAGAAGTCTTTAGCAGAGGAAACCCTAACTGGTTCTTGAGCTCCAAGGGTTTTGTGATGAGAAAATGTTGAGGAAATGGGAGGGCAAATTTTGGGGTACAACAAACCCCATCTGATTTTTTTATCTCATCGAACTCCCCACAAATTTATTCCACGACTTTTTCAGATAACGGAGCGGTGAAAAGTCAAGATTCACCATTCTGAAGAGAAAATATCGGGCCTGAATAAGAATTCCCCACACTGACTACCTGTTACAAATGCATGAGATGCATGAAGATGCATGAAGATGCATGAGGTGAGTGAGCAGATGCAATGCCATGTTGAAACATCGTTTTTATGCATACAATCTTTCACATTTTTTGTGTGTAACATAAACATGCTATGATGCAAGGTGCAATGACATAGGTTCAAAAGTTCAGTATAACAACTGTACAATCCTCTAGATAACTGATGTATAAATCTGCTGAGTAATCCAAATATCACAGGGTCAAAGGTTTGACACCAATTTCAGCACATAATGGAACCAAGTCCCATGAATAACTGTTGTATAACCTCTGGCCAAGTTGAATATACCAAGATCAAAGGTTCGGAAAATAGCCAAAGAACCATAGTCACTAATAGAACAATACGGTCACCATCAGAACATAGTCATCATCTGAACATAGTCACCATCTGTACCTATAATAATCAAGTCCCTCCCCTCTCACAGGTGAAAACTAGGTCAGGGTAAGGTTAGGTAACCCAGAATCGAGGGTACTCTTGAAAAACTATCACCATATCACCTACGTGAAAACGATAGCCCCTCATTTGTACCTCATCTGAGCATGGACGACATGGCAGAAATAGTGAAACCTAAGTCAAATAGCCGTCCATGTTCCACTCTATTCCTAGGGTCCCTATGGTTGTCACTTGGCCTGGGTATTGGTCCTTTTACCTCTTGTAACACCCACCCAATCATGAAAACAGATCCAGCATAGTAGTATCACCAATATATGGAAAGCGATAAAATGCAATGCCAAAATATGCTCAAATAAACATGTAAAAAATGAACAAGCTATAAAGCATAAAAATAAACACCCAAGGAAATGAAAATAAGAGCTAGGATCGACTTTGGGATGGACCATCAATAGGTTAATCCTTCCCCAGTAAAGTCGCCAGCTGAAACAACCGGATGAACAATTAACTGATAATGAAATTAATAAATTCGCAATCGAATGTTTTTTATCCCACAAGAAGGGAAAGGTAAACATCGAGTAAACCTAAGAAAGGTGAAATCACGATCAAACGAACGAGAGATATGGGTAAGGGTCTGTTACACGAGGGAAAGGTATTAGCACCCTACACGCCTGTAGTACTCTACGGTATCCACTCTTGTTATCTATCTCAATCTTCGACTGTCGTCTCCTACTCATTAATTATCCTCACCATCAATCAAGATTCACCGTGCCACAATCACCGCCCCTATTTGCTTCGGTCTTCCTGCATCTCCGCTTCAACCTTTGCCTCAATGGTTCATAGCACCGCCGGAGAATGAACACATTTGTTCTTTTCTCTTATCCATTCATGATTTCAATGCTCATCATTGTTTCGTATGATTCTCAATTTCGATATTGTTTTCCCATAGCAAACAAAAAGGATGAAGAAATTGAAGTGAAAAAAACGCAAGGCTTACCTACCGGAGTTCTTCCTGTGCGTCTACAATCGATGAAGATGATGCGAAAACAAAAGATTCTTGCACATTCAGGTACGAAATCCCTTAACTCTTTGCGCGACTTCTTCTTCTACTTCTCAATCTTCTCATTCTTCTGTTTTTTTGAGTTCTGTTATTGTTGCTACATATTCTGTTGCGCGATGAATGATACGAAAATGATATTATTGTTGTTTGCAAATGGATTTTGAGGTCTGATAAGGATAAGAGAGTTTCAAAAAGTGGAAGAACAAGAGAGGTTGAAGGTGGTTGTGGCAAGGTTGAAAGTGAATGATGAAGGTGAAAAATGGTGGAGAAGAGAGAGTTTCTGATCTTCTGTGATTTTTTGTAGAAGTGAAGAATGAAGATTGCAGAGAGATTTCCTCGTGATGCTTCCATAGGGTGAAGGATGAATGTGATAAAAATTAGTTTTTTGTATTTTTTCTCTGTATGAATCTATTATGGTTTGTGAATAATAAATCCCCCCTCCTCCGTTACCACTTCTATTATATCCTTTTTGTAGTTCTTTCTGAATTACGTTTTGTTGCAGTTAATATGGTTAGAAGTTTGGTTAGAGTTAGTTAGGGGTGAGGGTTAGTTACAGAGTGAAAGTTGGTTAGCTGCTGTTGGGAATTCTGTTTAGGTTGGTTACGAGGTTTGTTACAAAAATTATGTTAGTTAGAAATTGAGGAGTTAGTTAGGAATTATGTTTCTCTAGTTAAGAGAGCTGAGAAATTCTATTACACATGCCAGAATTTCTAAATTCACTTTCTGATTCTTTTTGCTGCAGTATCTGCTTTCTTTGTTGGAGTGCTAAGATATTTCTGATTCAAACATTGAAGCGCCCCCCTACTCAGTAAAATGCTCCTTGTTCTGCAAGTTGTCAAGATAATCCAGGGTATTTAATTCCTCAACCTAAACTTTACTTATGTCTAGTACTGATAGATATGTACGATAAGTAAAGGTGAATGAAAATGGCTTTCCATCATTGTTTGTGGAACAAACTTGGTACTTCACTTCTTGGAATGAAAATTCCAACATTAAGAAAGGCATGTATTCTTTGTTCACTTGAATGATTTGTGTCATCCATGAAAATATCATTCTACAACATTGTTCCTTATCACTGATCACAATCTCATACTAATCCAATATTTGTTCTTTTGAAAATCCTACTCGGTTGTAGTATTGAACTGGTATATGCCGCTTTATGTGCAGGGTAGATTTTGTTGAGACATGGCAGCAATACGCTTTATTGTGTATGTTTGTACAATTTGGATATTAATCTTTTTTTTGTAGATTTGGATATAGATTTTTGGTTTTATATTTGAGCATGATGCAAATGGAAATTATGCAGGGCTGAAGTATTGATGAATGCAACATAATCTCTTTTCCTTCTGATATTTCATGACTGAATTTTTGATATTCTTTACTATTTTGATTGTGAATCCAATTTCATCTTGTATGAAGCATTTCCTGATATTCTAATATACTCCATTTGTATTTTCTGATTTATGTTGAAGCTAAACAAGAAGCTGTGAGGGTTTTAGGCAGGGGCTGGATTTCTGAGTTGGAACTGAACTACTGGTATGCAATTGGTTTATATTATTGGAATGATGTCGTTTTGATACAGCTTCCAAGTTAATTTTCTATTTCTGGAGCAGGGAAGCATGATCACGGTTTTAAGATAAGCTAATGAGATCATGATATGATGAACTGGTTTATGAAGCGGATATTGCTCTCTTGAAGAATCAGTTGCAGAAAAATGATGAAGGTGTGCAGTTTTTGAGATGAATCTGCAGAGATATTTTCAGAAGTTCGTTCAACATTTTTTGTGGATTTGGTCATTCTTCTGGTACTTTCTGTCTGTCCCCTGTGAGTTTTCTCCATCAGTTGTGAACAATAATCGTGATTGGATCCCCTTTTTCTTCTCTCTGATTTCCTGTTATGAATGTTTAGAAGTAGTTAGGTATTTGTCTTTTCTATTGACATACTTAGTTATAAATGCAGAGGGACATATTTTTGTGTGAAATGATCTTGGAACATTACTCTGACTTTTTCTCTTAGTTTGAAAACATTTCTCTTGATTTTATTAATGCAGGCTGCAATTTTGGATAGTTGATGCAGGGCTGCAAACACTCATGAACAGGTTCTGGATCTGATGCTAATTGGGCAAGTGAATTTGTACTCATCACTAAAACCCTTGCCAGGATGGCAACTACTGGAAGAATAGAAAGTAAACCTTTGTCATTGACATTCCCAACAACTGGATCAAGAAGTTTAGCACTGAATTAAGATGTCAACTACTGGAAGAATACAAAGTAAACCTTTGTCATTGACATTCCCAACAACTGGATCAAGAATTTTAGCAATATTTGTTGCATGCATGCTTAAAAGTCATTTCCACCCAAAATTATGTAATATTCAATTATGTTCACTACAACCTGCAAATGATCAAAATTCCTTTCCACAACACAAGGAGTGAAAAGTATGATAAACCATAATAGCATTGGTGGGGCTTGGGAAAGTGTAGCCTCCCAGAACAGCATGTTATCTTCAAGAAGGCTGAGTTCATTTGGACTATTAATATCAATTTCATTCTCTAGAAGTGGCAGCGTAATATTATGGAAAATGGGTGATTGATAACCAAGTGCAATCACAATGTTTCTTAAAGAAACCAGAAGCTGAATTTGCAGCAAACTTTCACCTTCAACCAGTTGATTCAGCTCGTGGATTACCTTTAACCTTAGAGTTCTATGGGAAGTGCAAATAAATGCAGTTCTTTGCGTTAGCTGGATTGTGATTTTCTACACCTTTGCTCCAATCATAACAAACCGCATAAGCGTATATGGATCCATCATTTTTGAACCCACCACAAGTTATGGGCTAACCACACCTTTGCATAGCCTTAAGTCTCTGTTTGTTGTCCTTGTCTCAGAAATTAAATGCACCGTCAGATCCAGCAGTTGCAAAAGTGTGATGTACATGATGGAAAATAAGAGAGTTAACAAAATATATGTCACTACTTTCTCTGTGGCATTTAAAATTAAAATTCTTGCTCAACCGTGCATCATCAAGGTGATGTACTCCAACCCTTTCTTCTATTGAACCAACCAAGAAACCTTGTTGGTCTGAAAAAGCAGCAACACATCTTGTCTGATATTTCAAGGGAGATACTAATCTTTCATACTCTGTTTGAGGATTATGCAAGTTGAAGATAATAAGATTCCTATCTCCAATTCCCACAACCATCAAAGGATGCCTCACAGACATTGTATAACAGCGATCAGGGAGTTGCTAAGCATGCACTGGATTGGACTACCTAGTATCTTAATACTTAATGGTTTTGTCCCAGCTTTTGGTGGACAAGAGACCCATCTCTAGTATCCAAGCAACCTCTTTGATGGGAGCATCATGCACGACAACCATCACTGGCTTCCCTCCAGACAAAAGTGGCCACATCTTGACCTGCTAATCATAACTCCAGAAAAAATTATTGTTCCATCATCTTTACAAGCAGAGTACAAAACACGTTGATCGTGGGAAAATGAAGCCTTGGGAGTAGTGTTAAGAGCGGTTCCGTTCTTTGAAATCTCCCAACAGTGAACCTGGTTGTAATAGAATTTTGTGTGTTGTAATGATAAGTGAAGTAACTCTTGAATTCACATGGATGTAATGATCTTTTCCAAATAAATCTTCTATTTTTCCTCCATTATGCCTTAATTTAACTTTCCAACTTCTTGGCAAACTTGAACCAAAAAAAACACCTAAATGGTTTATTGGTGTAAGGGTTTGAATGAATTTGTAAAGAGTTTGAAGTGAAGATCATGAATCATGGTTGAGAAGGCTTGAATACTTGGACATGGAATTTGAATTAGTTTAAGGATTAGAATAGATTCTGATGACTTTTTATTGTAAGATTGTAATTGAATCTTGGAATCAAAATTGAACATGGATGCCTTGTGATATTTGTTTTCAGAATGGAACAAATGGTAAGCTTTAAATTCTGATTGATCCAAGTATGTGAATCTTTCAGCCTTGCACCCTTGATTTGGAAATGATACTCGAATTTGAAGTGAATCCATAATGAGAATGAAGTTGAATTATGACTTAAATTCCAAGAAATTTCATGTATAATCCTTTCAATTTTAACTTGAATCCTATATAGACATAATGCCCGAAACCTATGCTCTCAGATAATTTGATATTAGGGCATCAAGTGATCAATCCAAATCAATCAATTCCAATTACTTCCAACTGAGATTCTTAAATCCATATCAAACATGTATTATAAGAGACAAGCAAAATGAGATAAGTAATAATGCCTCGACCACACTGGATCCACACATTCAACATCTTGTACCATGGGTCAATGTTTTGCAATTCAAACCACAACCCCCATAGTTTGATGACCAATGATCTTAGCACAAAAGGAATACCTTGAGAACTATCTAAAGATGATAAGACTTGAAGTGGTAGAAGTGATAATAATCACAACTCCCTAATCAATCTTCCCTTGATGAAGAAAGAATCCACAATAACCATGAACCAAAAACCTAATGCCACAGTCCAATGCTTAAAGGAGAATCATATGAAATCAGATTATTAGATATATACATCTCAGCACTGTGGAAACCCTGACTTGGATGATCACTTATTTTATTGAACCCAGGTGCTTTATTGGATGCAATGTTATGTTATGCAAATGAACTAATGCAAAGATACAAATGTCATGCTAAGCCTAAGCCAAATAAAAGAAATTAGGAGGGAAAATTTTGGGGTGCAACACCTGGTTCACAGTTTAAAAAACAAAAGATATAAGGCTCAAAATTTTATTTATCCCGCCCCCATTCTCCTTGATATTCTTCGTTCTTAAAATCAATTAACCCAATGGACGTGTTTAGTATGCAAGAGAATTTTTGTAGTCGCGATGATGAGTAGAAGCATTGATAATATTTAAGCACTTGATGAGAAGCATTGATGTTTATTGATGTGGAAATCACAAGATTGTTCTCTAATTTATTTATTTATTTTCAATCCCTTATTTTTGCATGGACTAATTCTTTTTCATTTTCCAGTCCATCGGGATGCCCTAACTTTTTGCTAAGTCAATTTTTTTTGTTTTTTGTTTTTGACTTAGAAGACTTTCTTTTATTTTTTATTTTTTAAAATTTTCTTTTGAGATTTTTCTTTTGATTCAAGAAAGTTGTGACTGCCATGTTTGATTTTTGTGAGCTTCATCTTTATTGTTCCCTCGATATTGTATGACGTAAGTGAGAAAGAAGATGTCATGAGCTTTATCTTCATTGTTTTCTCGATCTTGGATGATGTATGTGAGGAATGGCTTGTGGTTAGACCTTTTTGCGTAGATAGGCTGATTCTCTTGAGATTGTAATGCATCCATGAATTAATTGAAATCTAACCTACCCCTGGTTAAGATTACGGGTTTTTAGGAAATAGAAATAACTCCAACATCTGGCTCGAGGGGGTTAACTACAAATTATCTATTTATTTTTCCCCTATTTAGGAAGTAAAATAATGCCTTATATCGTCATCTACGTCTTACTATTAAAAAGCATATGTCAACAAAATTCGATTATTTAGTTTTCGTCATTCTCCCTCGAAGTTTGTTAAAGTTGTGCAATGAAAGATAGAAAAGAAAAGTGAAAATGGAAAGTCGTTGATTATTTGTGGAAAGTGATAGAAGAGTGGATACGAATGGATCGATTTCAAAAACATGCATGATTATTTATTCGAAATATTTAATCAAAAGATACAAAGTTACACCAAATACAACTTAGCAACTTGGAAATTACAAATTGAAATTGATAAGCCTGATGATCCCATGGAAGAGCTTTTTTTTGTTGATCCACTTGACTTTAGGAGATACTTATTAGTTCTTGGACTTATCAAAGCATGGGGTGATCTATGATTCTTCCTATGGGAATACTAACTCTGTCAATATGGCAGTTGCTCTTGATGTGGAGGGATCACCCATAATAGTGGCATTTAGGGCGTTGTGTAGGCCTTTGGCTTGTATGAAGTAGGGACGCCTTCTCTCCATTGTAAGACTCGTAGGACCAAGATAAATTGATTTTCCAATGTTAGAATTATCCTTCACCAATTTAGGATTCCTTCGCAGCTTTCTTGAATTATGCTTGGAATTTGTTCTTTGAGTATCGAGATATTTGCTAGCTGGATTGATAACGACCATGGGCGAAGGTGGAAATGCATGAAATGAAAATTTATGAATTTAAGGAAATGCATGGGTATGCAAAAATTATTTTTTGGCTTTTGAGGGTATTCAAAAATATTTTTATGGAGATGCAGTGGGAGGTTAGAACAAAGATAGACCTAAGGACACCCTGCACGGGTTTTAAGGATATACATACACAATGTAAAACTCCTACAAGCTAGGGATTGTGACTTACAAAATATAACCCCTACAGGATAGGGATTATGATAAGCCAATGGACAGTTGAGATGATGTTTTAACTTGAGGGAATGGTGTGGAAGAGAGCATATGGTGAGCGGTCAATAGTCACCAAATCCTTTGGCCTGATATAGGCCACATGGTATGCACCAGGGAAGACGTCCTAAAGATAATGACAAACAAAAAAAAGGGAATTCCTACAGGCTAGGGATCATGACATACAAAAAGGAATTCCTACAGGCTAGGGGTTATGACATAGAAAAAGAAATTCTTATAGGCTAAAGAGAGTAATGGATGAAAATATTACCCTTGCGGGTTTAGGGATTGTAGTGGGATTTTATAAAAGGTATCCTTAGTTGGTAGGTTCCTAGTGTTGGCCTACGTATATTCTACCCTCTAAATAAGGTGGTTTCCTTAAGGGTATCATGGATAACACTAGAGGGAAAGGCACGAGGGCCTCCCTTAAATGGATCCTCTTTGTAGACCGAAACTTTCGTCTCTAGGCCATGAAAGGTCTCGCCATGAGATTTTGGTTTAAGGGTTATACAAAGAGTCATAGGTTTCATTCCAAAGTCCTAACCTCCAAGAGGATGTCTCTTGATACGTATTTCTTTTTCGAAATTACACCGACTCTAGGCGAAGTCGTCACATAAAGTCATATAGATGATGTATCCCCTTGCCTAATAGACAAACCTTCTTTCTAAGGGTTTTTTTTTTTTAAAAAAAAAATATTTATTTTAAAAATAAAATTCACATCATGAAATGAATATAATATGATAAAAATAAATTAAAAATAATAAATGAAAGCAAATAAATAAATAACAACAAATATTGAAAATATTAAAGATCCAAACAAAAAAAACATAAACCTAAGAGGAAGGCTTCTAAACCCTAGGGTTGAGTCCTCAGCAAAGTCGTCAGCTATTGTAACCTCTTTAAAAATGAGAGTCGCCACCCTTAATTTTTATCTTTAGTAAAGGAATATAAAGGATAACCTTAATTTGATTAGAGATTATAAGTTGTTTGACTCATTTTAGACAAAGAGAAGGTGTTAGGAACCCCTCATCTACCTTGTTCACAAGGATACTAGGGTTTAAAATTACGACTAAGGAAATAAGGTTTTAATTTTTATTAGGGGAAACTCACCAAGATATTAGTCGTATGCCTGTGTATCCTCTTATGAAGAATTAGAGTCCCAATTCGTAGTTCGTAGTTGGTTGATGTTTTTTTATAGATTACGAAGATACTTCAGGTTTTTCTTGAACGAAACCTGAGTGTGTGAATAGCGGAATTTGTAGATGAAGTTCGCAGTCGATTAAAAGTATTTTCATAATCTTTTTTGAAAATGATATCTTGAATTTTAAACTAGTTAGTGGAAAATTGTAAAGAATTTGATTGGTTAGATAATTTTTTAAAAATGAAATATAAGAAAAATATTTTTAA
>CATIWC010001551.1:0-80201 GCA_948472305.1 Vicia faba | reverse complement strand
AATTTTTGCATGAGTTTCTTTTAACACCACGATAACGATAAGATCCCCGTACAATGATACATAAATCATGAGTAGGGGTGGAAATATGATTGGTTTTAGAAGGCATGAGTCTGTCTATGATAAATTTAAAATATCTGAGTTTGGCCTTTGGCCTATTATAAGCTCTCTTTTTTATCAGACCTTTTAAAAGTATGATCGACCTGAAAGCCTATTTAAGAACTCGTTTCTTATTAAGATTTTCATTAATCCATAGTATTACTCAAAAAAATTTATAAGTCGGCCTATATATATATATATATATACACACACACTAGCATATTTAGCATTTTTTCTATGTTAATATAAGTTAGTCCTATTTATATTATTTTTAATATAAATTGTGTGACACCCCAAATAATCCGATTATTAAATAATTAGAATTTTTAATTATTAATTAATTGAAATTTAATTATTGGTATTTTGGATTATTGGAATTAATTTAATGAATTAAAGGAAAAAAGTATTGGTGGTGTGAAGAGTGATTAGAGGGTGTGAGGGGTAAAATACTCTACTCTTACTAATTACTAATTTAATTATTTTATTGGAATAATAAAAGGAGTATTAAAAGGAAAAAGAAGAGAAAGAGAGTTATTTTGGAATATTCATCATACGTGCATTTGAGAAGAGGAAAAAGAAGGAGAAAACCGGAAGCGTCAGAATTCGAAGAACCCACAAGGTAAGGGGTGATTTCGATTAGTTAATTCGTATTATCGGTTTAGATATTCAATAGTATGAATCATAGTATGTTAGGGAATCCCGGTTTGGAATTCTAGGGTTCCGTAGAATTGTCCCTATTGCGTCGAATTGTAGGTTGAAAACCATTAGGGTGTCAGATGATAAAAAAGAATGATGAAATAATGTTGTTTGATGTTATAATGGTGCAAAATGGATGTGTTTTGGTGTTTCTCATGTTGCAATTCGTATGGGTATGTTTGGAATTGGTTTAGAATGAATAAATGTTGTCAAAAGTGCAGAATTTGACTCTGCAGGTCGTGGGAACCGGTTCCCAGTGGGGAGGAACCGGGTTCCACTGTGTGAATTTATAAAAACTAGCAAAAATGCACGTAGGAACTGGTTCCTGTACAGGTAGGAACCGGGTTCCCATACATTTTTCCAGAAGCGTGATTTTTGAACTTCGCAGGAACCGGTTCCTGCATATGTAGGAACCGGGTTCTGCTGTAACTTTTTAAAAAATATTAAACTTTGAAAATTCATAACTTTCAAACCGTAAGTCCGTTTTGAGTGCCGTTTTGGACGTTATTTCTTAAATTTAATTCTCTATTTTATAAAATAAAAAGATTTCCTAAAACCTGAAATTATTTTGAAAATGAGTCAAATCCCGGAATAAGTGATTATTGGCTAACGCACATGGGTGTGTATGTAGCAGTGAACCTGTGATGGATGGATGTATTAGTATTGTATGAATGAAAGGCATGTTTATGTTGCTAATGATGGTGTGCATGATCATTGAGATATCATGTTTTTGGTTTTGGTTCAGTTATGATAAATTGATGTATTTCATAGACTGATTTGATGTTGCATGCTAGTGATGTGCGTGCATATGCATTGTTTTGGTGAAGTTAATTCCCATTGTGTGGAATTTGACTTGTATTGCCGTTAACCGATACCCGGGTGATGATAGGTGGTTAGGCTGGATTCGTGTCCGGGTGTTTATGGACGAATTGATGGTTGCTGTATCCGGTTGATGATGGATCAGTGTTGGGTGACTTGGTCACGTGTTGGTACCACATGCATTGTGTCTGCATTTGTGTTTACATGGAATTGTAACATGTTAGGATGTCTTGCAGTGTTACAATTCTTTGGTTGATTATTGATTTGTGCATAATGACTTGTATGATTGGAACTGCGTGTTGAATCTGAATTTATGCTAAAATGGGTGAAATAATATGCTTGTGATATAATGTTGATTGAGAAGCTTATAATGCATGTTAATTATGAGAAATCTCACCCTTACTTTAACAATTTCAGATTAAAGTTGGCAGCTCAGGAGTTGGTGAGGATGACTCTAGAGCTATGTTACTTTAAGTCCGCGTGTCAGTGTCGTGCTCTGATAGGTTGTAACACTGGGGAACGTTTAGTTGAGGAATTAGTTATTATTCAATTGTTTCTTTGAATTTCATTGGGAATAATTATGTTTTGGTTTATTCCGTTTTGGTTATGATATTTTTCCGCTGTGTAAGACATGGTCTTAAGTTGATTGAATTATTTAAATAATGACCCTCAGTGTAGCATGACTACTGTTTTATTGGAAGTTTTATTTATTTTATAATTGTGACATCCCTTGTTCCGTGTTAACTCTGATGAAATATGTCTTTAATTATTGATATAATTAATATTATTCGGGGTATTTTAGAAGGGGTGTTACAATAGTGGTATCAGAGCATAGTCGGTCTTGTCTTGTGTCGTTATCCCTTTTGTATGCGACTAGTGTAAGATGACACTGTCGATACTTGTGTGCTGATGAGGTTGTTTTGTAATGTTACAGAACAATGGCCGGAAGAGGTAACGGAAGAAACGACGATGCTATTGCTGAAGCATTGGGAATGTTGGCTAGAGTACTCGGAGGGAACCAACACGGAGCTGTGATTGGTGCTGACCGACAATTGGGGAATTTTCAGAGGAATAATCCTCCGTTGTTCAAGGGTGCACATGATCCCGAAGGTGCTCAGAAGTGGTTGAAGGAGATTGAGAGGATCTTCAGAGTAATTGACTGTGCTAAAGGGCTGAAGGTGAGATACGGAACTCACATGTTAGCAGAGGAAGCTGATGACTGGTGGGTTGCTACCAGAACTGAAATGGAAGAAGATGGTATTGCGTTGACTTGGGCTGTGTTCAGGAGGGCTTTTCTGAGGAGGTACTTTCCCGAGGACATCAGAGGCAAGAAGGAGATTGAGTTTCTGGAACTCAAGCAGGGTAACAAGACTGTCAGTGAGTATGCTTCGAAGTTTACTGAGTTAGCGAAGTATTATGCTCATTATACTAACGATGCAGGTGGAGAATTTTCCAAATGTATCAAGTTTGAGAATGGTCTTCGTGATGAGATTAAGCAGGGTATTCGGTATCAGCGTATCCGAAGATTTCCTGATCTGGTTGACTGTAGTAGGATTTTAGAGGAGGATCTTGCTAGCACTAAGTCGAATGCTCGAGGGTATGTTGATAGGAAGGGTAAGCAACAGATGGATCGTGGTAAGCCTTATGATAGAAGTAATCAGAGACCCGGTGGTTGGAAGAAGTTTGGTGGAGGAGATTCTAGTTCTTCCATTAAGTGCTACAAGTGTGGTGAGTCAGGATATCGTATGATGGATTGCAAAAGTAATGATAATAAGTGTTTCAAGTGTGGGAAACTCGGCCATGTGGCCAATGATTGTAGAGTAAGAGTGGTGACTTGTTACAACTGTGGTGAAGAAGGTCATACTCGTCCTCAGTGTACAAAACCCAAGAAGGAGCAAGCTGGTGGTAAAGTGTTTGCATTGTCTGGGTCAGAGACTAAGCCAGATGATCGGTTGATTAAGGGTACATGTTTTATTAATGGCATACCTTTGATTGCGATTATTGATAATGGAGCTACGCATTCTTTTATTGCTTTGGATTGTGCTAAAAGATTGAATTTGGAAATTTCTAATATGGATGGAAGTATGGTTATTGATACTCCTGCGTCGGGTTCAGTGACTACTTCGTATGTTTGTAGGAATTATCCTATTGTGATTTTTGGTAGGGGTTTCGGTATGGATTTAGTGTGCCTACCGTTAGAACAACTTGATATCATCCTTGGAATGAACTGGTTGGAATTCAACCAGGTTCATATCAACTGTTTTGCGAAGACGGTTATTTTTCCTGAAGAGGTTGGTGTCGAAGATGTGACTATGTCGGTTAAACAGATGAACCTAGCTATGAAAGATGGTGCTGTGGTATTTATGTTGTATTCTACAATAGAAGCGGAGGAAAAAAGCAAAGAGTGATGGATTGCCAGTGGTGAATGAATTTCCAGAGGTGTTTCCGGAAGACGTTAGTGAATTGCCACCTGAGAGGGAGGTAGAATTTACTATAGATTTGATTCCTGGAACTAGTCCAGTGTCGATGGCGCCTTACCGTATGTCGGCATCTGAATTAGCAGAGTTAAAGAAACAGTTGGAGGAGTTACTTGAGAAGAAGTTTATTCGTCCGAGTGTTTCGCCGTGGGGTGCTCCGGTGTTGTTGGTTAAGAAGAAAGAAGGTTCAATGAGATTATGTGTTGATTACAGACAGCTGAATAAAGTTACAATCAAGAATCGGTATCTTTTTCCGAGGATCGATGATTTGATGGATCAACTAGTTGGAGCTTGTGTATTTAGTAAGATTGATCTGAGATCTGGATATCATCATATTCGTGTGAAGTCGGAAGATATTCAGAAAACTACATTTAGAACGAGGTATGGACATTACGAGTATTCTGTTATGCCGTTTGGAGTCACTAATGCACCTGGTGTTTTCATGGAGTATATGAACAGGATATTTCATCTGTATCTTGATAAGTTTGTGGTGGTGTTCATTGATGATATTCTAATTTATTCGAAGAGCGATGAAGAGCATGCAGAACATCTCAGAGTTGTGTTGGAATTGTTGAAAGAGAAGAAGCTTTATGCGAAGTTGTCCAAGTGTGAATTCTGGTTAAGTGAAGTAAGTTTTCTTGGCCATGTAATTTCCAAGAATGGAATTGATGTGGATCCTACGAAGGTAGAAGCAGTATCTCAGTGGGAAGCGCCGAAGAATGCTTCTGAGATCCGTAGTTTTCTGGGTCTTGCAGGTTATTACAGGAAGTTTATAGAAGGATTTTCCAAATTAGCGTTACCGTTGACTAAGTTGACCAGGAAGGGTCAGATGTTTGTTTGGGATGTTGAATGTGAGAAAGGATTTCAAGAGATGAAGAGGAGGTTGACAAGTGCTCCGATCTTGATTTTGCCAAATCCGACTAAGTCTTTTGTTGTGTATTGTGACGCATCATTAATGGGATTAGGTGGTGTGTTGATGCAAGATAAGCAGGTGGTGGCTTATGCTTCGAGACAATTGAAAGTACATGAAAGGAATTATCCGACTCATGATTTGGAGTTGGCAGCTGTTGTGTTTGTTTTGAAGTTGTGGAGGTATTATTTATATGGTTCTCGGTTTGAGGTGTTCAGTGATCACAAAAGTCTGAGGTATCTCTTTGATCAGAAAGAGTTGAATATGAGGCAGAGGAGATGGTTAGAATTTCTAAAGGATTATGATTTCGGTTTGAATTACCATCCTGGTAAGGCAAACGTTGTTGCGGATGCCTTGAGTAGGAAGTCCTTGCATATGTCGTTGTTGGTATGTGAAACTACTCCGAATAGTGTGAAATTGGGTATGTTGAAACTGACTAGTGGTATTCTGGAAGAAATTCGGAATGGACAGAAGTCCGATGTTGGGTTAGTTGATAAATTGACATTGATCAACCAAGGTCAAGGAGGCGAGTTCCAGATTGATGAGAATGGTGTTATGAGATTTGGTAATAGGGTGTGTGTTCCGGATGTTGCAGAGATTAGGAAGAGTATTTTGGAAGAAGGACATCGTAGTGGATTGAGTATTCATCCTGGTGCTACTAAAATGTACCATGATTTAAAGAAGTTGTTTTGGTGGCCGGGAATGAAAAAGGAAATTGCTGAGTTTGTGTATGCTTGTTTGGTTTGTCAGAAGTCGAAGATTGAGCATCAGAAAATGTCAGGATTGATGGAACCGTTGTTTGTTCCGGAATGGAAATGGGATGGAATCTCTATGGATTTTGTGTCCGGTTTGCCAAGGACATCAAAGAATTGTGTTTCTATCTGGGTTATTGTTGATCGGTTGATGAAATCTGCTCACTTTATTCCGATAAGAATGGATTATCCGATGGAAAGGTTGGCAGAATTGTATGTTGAGAAGATTGTGAGTATGCACGGTATTTCTTCTAGTATTGTGTCGGATCGAGATCCGAGGTTTACATCTAAATTCTGGACGGGATTGCAAGAAGCTTTGGGTACTAAGTTGCGTTTGAGTTTCGCTTATCATCCACAGACAGATGGTCAGACGGAGAGAACGATTCAGTCGTTGGAAGATTTGTTAAGAGCTTGTGTGTTGGAGAAAGGTGGAGCTTGAGATAGTTATCTACCATTGATTGAGTTTACCTACAACAATAGTTTTCATTCGAGCATTGGTATGGCTCCGTTTGAGGCATTGTATGGTAGGAGGTGTCGGACACCGTTGTGTTGGTATGAATATGGAGAGAGTGCTGTGATTGGACCGGAAATTGTCCAACAGACTTCGGAAAAGATTAAGATGATTCAGGAGAAGATGAGGACTTCTCAGAGTCGTCAGAAAAGCTATCACGATAAGAGCAGGAAAGATCTTGAGTTTAGCGAAGGAGAACATGTTTTTATGCGTGTTACTCCGATGACTGGTATTGGTCGAGCTTTGAAGTCAAAGAAGTTGACTCCACGTTTTATTAGTCCATTTCAGATTACCAAGAGAGTTGGGAAAGTTGCTTATCAGATTGCTTTACCGCCGTCACTTGCAAATTTGCATGACGTTTTTCATGTATCTCAGCTAAGGAAGTACATTGCTGATCCGTCTCATGAGATTCGGGTAGACGATATACAGGTACGAGAGAATTTGACTGTGGAAGCGGTACCTGCGAGAATTGAGGATCAGAAGTTGAAACAGTTGCGAGGCAAGGAGATCGCGTTGGTAAGAGTGGCTTGGGGAGGATCAGCAGATGGAAATGTCACTTGGGAGCTGGAGAGTCAGATGAAGGACTCGTATCCCGAACTGTTCGTCTAAGGTATGTTTTCGAGGACGAAAACTCTTTTAGTTGGGGAGAGTTGTGACACCCCAAAATATGATCTAACCTGAAAGCCTATTTAAGAACTCGTTTCTTATTAAGATTTTCAATTAATTCATAGTATTACTCAAAAAAATTTATAAGTCGGCCTATATATACATATATGTCAGTCTATTAGCATATTTAGCATTTTTTCTATGTTAATATAAGTTAATCTATTTATATTATTTTTAATATAAAATGCATGTATTTCAAAAAAATATTTTTACAAATACTTTTATAAAAGTTTCATAAATTTTTTTAATAATAACTAATTAAGTCTGACCTATTTAATTAAATAAGTTTTAAAAAAATTTAAAAATAACTTTTTTATTAAGAAAAATACTAAGATATGTCCTTATGATACATGTTAAAAAACTACTTATAGTAATATATTTTTGAAACACATTCAATTTTTTAAAATTTTAAATATAACTTTATTATACTTAAAATTTTCTAATTATAATACTCTTAACATCTGTCTTTAGAACTCATATTAATATGACATTTTTATTAAATAGACATAACCTAATCTTAAATAAATAAAATTATAAATTCTTGTAAGTCTGTCTATCCTATTTTCATTAATCATGAGTTATCACTTTTACTTTTAGCAAGAACATTTAACTACCTAAACATTTAACTACATTTAACTATAGTTTAGTTGCGATAATAAATAAGGTTTTTTTATCACACTTTAATATTTTAATTGTGATTTATTCAGAGTAGTACACAATGATATTTTTTCATACAATATTTTTTTTTATTTTGCAAATATTATTACTATTATATTGTATATGTAATAAATATTTACATAAATACTATTAATATTTTTAAAAAATAAATTTATAAAATTTTATAAATTATCAATAAATTTATTATATTAATCAACATTTTTTAAGTTTTGTAACTTATTTTTATTTTAAACAATTTGCTCTAAAGTTTTGTATTAAAAAAAAGGAGATAGTGTAGCGAGTTTTGCTCTTGTCACAGAATTAATCGGTGTTTAAAATTAACAGAAGGGCTAATTAGTACTTTCAGAACATTTTTTAAGATCTTGTTAAATTTTCAATAAAATATTTTCTTTTTTTAAAATATTTAAAAAATAGTCTAAGAGCACCGATTAGCAAGATTATAAAACTAAATACTGAATTTTCAAAAAGAAATTAATTATTTAATATATTTATTTGAAAAAAAAAATTTATTTTAAAGTATCACAATAAGAAGAAAAAATAAGAATCTCTCTATTATCCAACCATTAAATAAATTCCACCCTTATTAATTACTTTTCAACACTTTCGCTAAATTCAATTGGTCGATATTTTAGAAATTTAACAACATTAATAACATATTAATTAGTAAAATGAAATACATTTCCAACTAAATTAAATTAGAAACAAAATGCCCAAATAACACAAACTAATGAGAACCGTTAGTTTACTAAACGGCAAAAAAATAAATGAACTATACATTCAAAAACACAAACGGTGAAATGTTGAAATAACCCCAAAAAATTTCTGTTTGTTTCCCTAAAAAACAAACAAGAAAACGAAATTTGAGGACCAAAAGAGACGTATGATTCATGATTCTCATTCCTTGGTTGCAAACATTAGAGAGTAATAATATCTTCTCCTTTACACTCATCATCAACAACAACCAACCAAAAAAAACACAGACACAAAACAAACCCTAACAACAACATTTCTCTTCCTTTTTTTGTTTTTCTTTTGTTCCTTCCAAGATCCTGATACATATTTACATAATACTCTCTTTCTGTCTTATTTATAAGAGATAATTTACTTTTACAATTCATTCAATAATCAATCTATCTAGTTCTAGATAAATTAATTATTTAATAAATATAAAAAATAAATTGTCTATTATAAATAAATAATATTAGAGAGTAAGAAAAAAACTAACTAATTTACCTAAATTTCTCAATTCTTTTACTCATGAGCAGAATCTTTCTTCTTCTCCTTCAGAATTGAGAAGCTCGGCGATATAACGCGTGTCATGTCCATGTTTGAGCGCGTCAAGCACGCGCTCAAATACGAAAACATGACACGGTAATCGAAGAACTCCTTTCTGTTCATAACCGTATTCCTGCGCCGATTCGTTCAAAAGCTTGATGAAAATCGGATGGTTCAGAAGCTCTGCACTCACGACGAATCTCTCCATCTCGTCTCCTACATAGATCGGAACATGGCCTTCCGGAACAACCGTGGAAGATCTCCGGATCCGGAACGATTCGACTCGGCGGGAAGGTCGCCGGCGACGAGTTGTTGATGAGTCTGTTCGGAGAAGAGTGTAGGTTGAGGAGTCGGCGACTCGGGATAACCGACGAATCAACTGCTTCATGATGATGAAGAATCTAGAGAGAGAAAATGAAGAAACTAGAGAGAGAGAGAGAGGTGGTTGAGAAGTGAAGAGTGAAAAGGAATGATTATAGAATAGAAGAGAAGAAGAGAGAGTGTGAGTTTATATATATGTGAAGTGAAAAAGGAATTGAATTAATTAATTGTGTAGAGAATGGAAAGGTGATGATGGGAGAAGTGTGGGTGGGAGGTACAGGTAAGCGTACTTGGCAGGTACAATTGGTGAGAGAAAGTAATGTAGAGAGACAAATTTTATATCAAAATTAAAATAGAGGTGGGTGGGTCTAGTGTGGGGTTGGTGTTATTTTTATTTAAGAATTTAATATATATTCAAAATAATTATTAATCAAAATTTACTTTTTAAACATGAACGAAGCAAGACGTTGCTGTATTTGATATTCTTATATAATTATCAAATAAATTGATTTATTATAATAAATTTAATTAAATATTTATGTATATGAATTTTGTATATTAATATTTATATATCAGTTACTTTTTTATTTCATATATTTATATAAATTTTAATAATACACAATTACATTTGATATTTTTTTAACACATGAATGTTGAAATATCATTTTTCTTTATTTTATTAGGGTATGGTTTTGAATTAGTAGTTTGTTTTGTTTTTGTATTATTGGCTTTTTGTAAATGTCTTGAGGCGACTCTCGATGTTTGCCACAGGATGTGTGGATGGACCATGGTGGGATGGGGATGTGGAGTCACGCGGCACTAGAGTGAGGTTTTGCCTCTTGCTTTTTTTTTTTTTTTTTTTTTCTTGTTGTCAAAATATTTGTAACAAATTAGTAGTAAGTAGTTGTTTACATTGTTTTTTATATTAAAGCTATTATTCATGTCTGTAAAAATATATGTTTTTTAATTTTTTAATAAATAATATTATGAAAAAGTTATTATATTTATTAGAGGACTTTTGTTTGAATGATTCATAAATGATTTTTAAAAGTAGGTTAATTTAAAAATTAAAATAATAAAATAGATTTTTTAGTATTATTTAAATAAAGTCTTTAACATATAATTTGATGTACTTAGAAATATTGCTAGTTATATTTTATTTTTGAACAAATTTGTATTAAATTTTTATTGAAATTGACATTCAACCTTTTTATTTTGGAAATAAAACCATGGGACTATGTAAGTTATCGAAGGTTATTTGATTTTAAAAAAATTATATTTAGAAATAATTTTTTTTAACCTTCTAACAAACATGATATTAGTTAAAATAATATACTTCCAAAAAAAAAAAGAGTTATCAAGAGCTTTATACAAATGTACTTTCACAGAGAATCCATTTATAAGGAAAACACCATATCTAATTAGGAGGTCTAAATGTAAAGAATATTACAGTTGCTCACCTAGGGTGACGCGACACAATAAATTGCTCTTAAGTCTTCTTAGAAAACTAAGTGTCCTCCATCATTATAAACACCATATGTCGTATTCAATCCAATTAGGTGTCACTCCCTATCAGAAATTTAATTATGATAATAAATATATGTTTATTCAGTAATGGTCTCAATGACTACTACATTAGATATAATAACGTCATAGAGTATACACGAATATGATTATTTTATAAATAACGGGTTTATTCCTCAGGTATGATTATTTAATCATTAATCACATACTTATTATTTGAGTACTTTGTTTTACTTTAACATTAAAGATCTTTGTAGGTATACATTATCACTCCGAAAAGAAGTGTACAAGTGAAAAATTTGTAGATCAAAGAATAACACTATCATATTATAAGAATAAGAAGCGTTTTTACATCTGCCTGTAAGGTTTTGATGATAATTTTACATATATCATAAAAAAATAATTGTATATTCTAATAGTTTCGTTCCATTATGTAGATGCTGCTGTAATATTCTAACTCTGATATCAAGGTGTGTGATATCACTGTTGGAATAATATAACAAGTGTGAGTAAGTGGGGAAATAGTCTCACATTAGATAAGAATGTGGAGACTTAAACATATATAAGTGAGAGAACCCACTCACCTATCACCTTAGAGTTTTAGGTGGATAAGTGGTGTGTCTCTCACAAAGGTGTTTATTCCTACATTATGTATCAATGCTCCTAGTATCTCCCCCGTTACAGTTGAAGTCAAGATTATGAAATTCGTCTTATGCAACGGTTCTTAGGAACGTTAGTACAAGAGGTTCTGATTATGACTTTGTGGTTAAGTTTTGGAGGCCTTCTAAAGCTTTGCTTCTATGTGTTCCAAGTTCTGAAGATTATGAAAACAAGATTATGTTGAACAAGTTCTGATGACCTGACGGAAAATAAGTTCTTACGATCAAGTGTTGAAGACTCTGAAGACAAGGTTCTGATGTGACAAGTTCTGAAGACTCCGAGACTTAGGTTTTAAGACTTAAGAGTGATTCTTATGCAACGGTTCTTAGGAACGTTAGTATAAGAGGTTCAGATCGTGACTTTGTGGTTAAGTTTTGGAGGCCTTCTAAAGCTTTGCTTCTATGTGTTCCAAGTTCTGAAGATTATGAAAACAAGATTATGCTGAACAAGTTCTGATGACCTGACGAAACATAAGTTCTTACGACTAAGTGTTGAAGACTCTGAAGACAAGGTTCTGATGGGACAAGTTCTGAAGACTCCAAGACTTAGGTTTTAAGACTTAAGAGTGATTCTTCTACAACAAGCTTCAAACATTCAAATTATCTGAAGCCTCTGAAGATTAGAAGAAATTCAAAATTGTTAATGTGTGATGGTGTATAAAAGGTATAAAAAGTGCTATGTGACCTCTATCCTCTAGGATGGCGTAAGTACAATCATTTCTTACTGTATTGTCAACCACTCTCATTATGATCGTTGGGAAGAAACAACTGTTTTCCATATTATCTTTTTACCCTTAACGGATCTCTGTCTATAAGCTAAGTAGAAAAACATCTATTGAAGATAAGGTTAAAGTTAAACGTTGTAAGGTAACAGATAATGAATAGTATCATTTTGTATTGTCCAAACTCTTACACCTTATTCTATCCGTTGAAAACTAACCGTTGATGTAGGTGATCTTACTGGTTGATCAGAACCTGTAAAGTGGCCGGAAGATTATCTATAGTCAGGCTGTGATGTCGAGGAGGAAAAAGAGGGTTGTACCTACAAGGCACTCTGATGATCAAGTAAGAGTGGGAACAAGGAGATACAAGCAAAGTATTAAGGTATTGGTGGTGAATAATGAATATTCCATACCTGGCCCTCATAGGCGTAAGGTTTATATAATGCCCTTGGCGCATGGCCATTGGTTCCTGATTTTACACCTGGATATGTGGGTCCGTAAAATCAAGTAACTATCAGGACTTGGTCAAACCGGGCAGATGTGTCCGTAACTAGCCGTTGATTTTGAGGAGGGAGCCAGTTACGAGCATCTCTTTGGTCGGTTCCTGGTGGCCTGTACGACTTTGATGTCGGGCAGGCTGAGAGATGCTCACCGATCGTCTTAGGCCAGTGCTGGCTTGGGAAGGCAAAGGGTCGATAGTGTTGGCATGGATGTGCGGGCCATACCAAAATAAAGGGTTAGAAGGGGCCCATTCAAGCTGTCAGGCCAGTCCAGAACAGTAACCCTCCAAGTCGTTGCTTCTGGGTACAGGAGTGATGACTTTAACGCCTACTCGTGGAATAGGGCGCGCCTTATGGGGAAATGAGTGTTGCCTGTTGTGCCTTTCTCGCGGGGAGATGATGAGTTGGTCGTTAGGAACTTTGAACTTGAAGAGGTAGCGTGTTTTGGGTAGCGTGCTAGTGAAGCAACACAATGATGACCTAGGGGCTAGGGTGTAATAATGAAGACCCTAGGATTTCCCAGGCGCGTGCTTCGCACACACGGATGGTGTCAACTATAAATACGATAGAAGCAGGGTGTTTAGTGTTTTTCGTCTTCTGTCTCAACTGCTCGTAATAACTCGACCGCCGACCACCATCGTTTCTTGGGATTTATCGCTCGCAGCTGCTACTTCCAGCCTTTCTTCTTCTATTAACTGGTAAGCTTTCAGTTTTCCACCGTTGTTTGGTTTTAGTAGATCATATTTTCGCCATTTTCTTTCCGGAGATGCATGTGGCTAGGGTTTAGGGTTCAGTTTATGAGGATGTAGTTGGTTAGTGTTGGCGGTAGGTGGTGTTCCAGTAGTTTAGAATCGCTGGAGCCACCGTGGAATCCCCCCGGGTACTTCTTGACGTGTCGTAGATGGCCCCTTAGGACTTAGGACTGTTTTCTGTAATTTCTGGCCGTTTATGTGCCTTAGTGAGGGTTCTGGTCAGGGACACGATCCTCGTTTCCCAGTGCCCTTTCGCTTGATTAGCGGTGGAAAAGTGGTTCTGGCATTGATATCGAGCTCATCTTTTTCCTCTGCTTTTCAGGTGCTATGGCTGACAATTCTCGGGTTGATCTCTCGAGTGAGTCTACATAATCTTCGAGAAGTTCTTTAGACGAGACAAGTAGCTCGCCGAGCATTTTGGAGATTTCCGGGGATGTGCAGAATCAGTCGGAATAGCAAATGAGGGGTGGAGATATGGTCGATCAAGGTTTCTTGTTTCCCCCTGGGGACGAGGAGGATCCACAGGCTTGGGTCACGAACGATCCCTGGGACTGGCCCTCGTATTTCTTTGAGCGTCGGGAGGATGTTTTTACAGATGTGTATACTCACGAGGAGGGGAGCCAAGGAGAATGGTCGCTATACATCCCCGAGAAAGAGAGCATAATCTGCTCGAAATACGATAGGAGGCAGATTCCCATGTATGACATCATATTTCGGGAGATGGGTCTTCGGCTCCCTTTCTCTGATTTTGAGGTGGCCGTGTTCAAGCACATGCGCGTGGCTCCCTCCCAACTGCACCCAAATTGCACCGCGTTCGTGCGAGTGTTCGAAATAGTTTACGATTACTTGAAGATAGGGGCCACCATTTCCTTTTTCTTCTACTGCTTCCACCTCTAGAGGAGCAAGGTCGACGATAAATGGGGATGGGTTTCCCTGAAGCAAGGAAACATAAAGCTGTTTAAAGCTTATTTGGAGTCCTTCCGCCACTTTAAAGACAAATACATATTGGTGCAACCTTCTTCGAGCAAGGCGATGCTGAACGTCTTCAGGACCATGCCGACGCATAATGAGGATGGTACTCCTCGTCTGAACGAGCTAGGAGACCCCATTGTAAAACTGGTTTACAAGTTCCCGTTCCAGTGGATGAGGAAGCATTTTGATAGTGAATTGGGATCCTATGTCTGGAGGGAGGGGGATCTGGGAGCCGAGGACCTAGAGAGCTTCACTGTCTTGACTGCGTTTGTGGCTCAGATCCCCCGCGTTCAGCGGGAAGGCAGGGGAGGCAGGCCAGTGATCAACAAGAACGGGGAGCCTGTATACGAGCCAAGCCTCATAGTTATCAAAGAGCTCCTCGGGAGTGAGGACCCTGTTAAATACTTGGGTATATATATGTTTTAAACAGTAGTATGTGGTCGTCATTTATTTGACTCCTCTTTTACTAACTATGTTTCTTTTTGTTTGTTTTGCAGATAGCATGAGTCCTGCTCAGGAGCGCTTAGCCAAGACTCTTGCTGCCAGAGCGAGGAGGGATCAAAAGGATGCACAAACTGGCTCGGGATCAAAGCCTATTTGTTGTAATATTCGCACACTAGCAGCCCAAGTGGTCGTCTCGTTTAGTTTTTCGGCCATGATGGTCGTTTGTTTCGAATATTTAACTTATGTTGTTTGCATGTTCGTTGATAAACTTTCCCGTTTAGGACATTTTTTATTTTGCTAAGAGTTTGTAGTGGGGATTTGCTTGTTTGGTTCGTATGTTTGTCAGTGTGGGGAAACTGATCAAACGACCAGGGGTATATCGGGCACGGGCCGGAACCCATGTCTCGTTTCGAGGGACCTGGGTTCGGCGGTGTGAACTTCCCATCGCGATATGGGCGTTCTACCGTCGTGGCACGAGGACTATGGAGCTCGATCGAGTTATCCACGTTGAGCTGAAGGTGCGCTCGTTATAAGAGTGGAGCTTCGCCCCTTTTGAATATTTTAGGTGTTATGCTTGTGCCTGGGCATGCACGCGTGGTCGGGTCCGGGTGAGTTTGTCTTTTCGATCAAACTCCCCGACTGCTCAATGTTTTTAACTTTAATATTGTTTTAGATTTTCAGTGTTCCATGATCGAACGAGTTGTTCCCCTTGTAAGTTTTCCATGTAATACACTCCAGTCCCCGTTTTCGCGTAGACGCGATAAGGACCTTCCCAATTTGCTGCAAGCTTGCCCTTGCGAGATTCTTTATGATTTCTTTTTAATACAATGCTGTCGACCTCGAACTCTTGTCGTATGACCTTGGCATCGTAGCACATGACTATTTTTTGTTTGAGCGAGGCCTCTCGTAGGGCCGCTCCTATTATGATTTCTTCCACTAGATACAGTTCCTCCCGGAGGGCGACGTTGTTTATCTCCTCTTCTGGAGGAGCCTCGGTGCGCCTAGAAGGTTCTTCGATCTCTACGGGAATGACGGCCTACTTCCTGTAAGCTAGTCGAAAGGGGGTCTCCCCAGTTGACGAATTCATAGTTGTTCGGTATCCCCAGAGTACACTGTAACTCCTCGACCCATCGTTTCTTGGTCTCGTCCAATCTTTGCTTGAGGCCCTTGACTATTACTCTGTTTACCCCCCCTGGACCTTTAACATGTGTTTCGTTTTGCAGGAACCTCATGCTCAGCTTCTTGTTCAGAGCTTCGAAGCTCAACAGTTTAGCTTCGAACTGAACCCAGGACTTCCAGTTCGAAAGATGACATGTCCAGATCGAACCCCCTCAGAGTGCAGCCCCTCATGCCCCTTCGATCCAGATTCTTCACTGGGTCGAAAGACAGCCTGCCTCTCTTTCGACCCAGGCCTCCAGAATTACTTTTTTTCCCTCTTATTTTGCTGCCTGGCCCATTTGTACTCTATTTATTTTGTTTCCGTTTATTCCTTTCAGTTTTAGTTCTAATTAAAAATCATAAAAAATAAACAACTTAGAATTAGGATTTAATTTAATTAATCATTTTAACTTATTTTCTCCAATTTTAAAATCGGTAGACTTAGGTTTTATTCAAATTCAATTTTTTTTTCATAAACAAAAATACAAAAAATATTAGGTTTATTTTAGAATAAATTTTAATAAGTATTTTTTTAATTAATTAATTTGACTTAACTGGATATTTGGCATTTTCTCAAAAAATAAAACAACAAAAAGATTATATGCTAAGTTTTTTTTAGTTTCATGCGCGTTTATTTTATCGTAACTGCTTATTATTCCCCCAATTTTGGACATGTAAATAATCCCCTCCCCGAAGCCTTGTAATAGTGTAGTATTTACAGTTTCTGCACTTTAGATTCTTGTACATATATTAACTGCTTAGATGTATGCTAACTAGGATTGTATGACAAGATCTAAAAACAAATGGTAGAACACCTAAAAATACAAAGATAATATAAACTGGAAATTGACACACTTGCACATGCCACTCCTAGGATACACCTCATTTGATTTCCTCAAATGTGGTCATTAAGTATAGGATGTTTTAGAGGTCGTCCTTTTTGCCGTAAGATCATAAGTTGCCTCGAAATGGTTGCCTCGATAAAAATGATCTAAGACATTAGGATTACCACTAAAGTGTCCTAACGTTGCTTTAGTGACCACAAGTCCCTTAAATCGAATTGACCCGAAAAACTCCAACGACGGTGCTACCTACTCCTCAATAGTGGGATAGCACTGTCTAAAGGACAGTTGCACAGTTTAATTCCTTTTCGAGTAGGTAGATGTTCTTAAGTACTTGCTCTCTTTTAAAACAAAAACAAAAATTTTTCGCACTTACACTTTCATCAAAAACAAAACTCTTTTCAAAACCCACAATCACAAAGAAAAGCAAACCTTTTGAAAACATAGTGAGCAAGTACCTAAGAGCCCGTGGATAACTACGGATAGAAAGGGTGCTAACACCTTCCCTTTCTATAATCTACCTCCCGAACCCGAGAAACATCTCGAAAGGAAATTTTTCTATGCTTTTGTCCTTTCCCTTGTTGGATAAAATAAAAGACGGCGGCGACTCTTGCTTACCGCGACACTTTGCAAAAACAAACGCAAACGCGAACCAACATATTAAAAAACAGTCAGTTCTCGTTCCCACCGATCACAGAACTGGCGACTCTGCTGGGGATACTTAATAAGTGAGGTGTACCTTAGGACTAGATCACTTGTGTTTTCATTTGTATTGCTTTGTATGCTTTTAATTTTGTGGGCTTGTATCGGAGATCTATAAATCCTCCACCCGGATTTTGGGAAACATTCATAGATAGCAATACGTTGTGGAAACTGTGTGGGGTATACCGACACGGTTGAAGCAATAGCTAAATTAGTGCGACATATTTGTGAGTACCGGTAGCCTTTGAGTCAATCAAAGAGAATACGGGGCCGCTGAGTGATGTCACTAAGCACTAATGACCTAGAACCTTACTTGACTATCTTGGCCTTTTTAGGGGTAGTGAGATGACCGACTTTGGTGCAGTCCGAAGTTGGTAGATACTCGATACTACACTCATTGAGGATTGTTTTCTCGGAATATTTTGGTCGCCAGTTAAGTGGCTAAACCGAAACGATGAACATAGAAAACACCAACATTTTGTTCTCTCTTCAGTGAAAGACATGGTAGACTTCTCAGCTTGGTCAACACCAACATTGAAGAAGACATAATGAAAGTTCTCTTCCAGTTCTTTGACCCCCTACACCACTGTTTCACATTCCCTGATTATCAATTGGTGCCTACTTTGGAGGAATTTTCTCAACTCCTGAGAATTCCTATTCTTAGTCAACTACCCTACAATGGTACGGAAAAGGAACTAAAACTTGAAGATGTTGCTCAAGCATTGCGCTTGCAACCATCCGACATCAAAGGGCATTGGGAAACCAAAAGTGGTATCAAAGGGTTCTGGGCAAAGTTTCTATTTGAGAAGGCACGAGAATGCTGGAATTCTCTTGATCTACAAGCCTTTGAAGAGATTGTGGCACTCCTTATCTATGGTTTGGTTTTGTTCCCAAATCCTGATCAACTTATAGATATGAATGCTGTCAAGATTTTCATATCCAGGAATCCCATACCTACATTGCTTGGGGACATCCTCCACTCATTTTACACACGAACAATGAGGAAAAGAGGTGTTCTCATGTGCTGTACTCCTCTCTTAGCAAGGTGGTTTATTTCTCACCTTCCACAATCAGTTTTGAAGAATGAACATGGTTTAAGGTGGTCACAACGATTGATGACCCTCACGCATTCTGATGTACATTGATGTTCTCGGTCCAGAGAAAATGTCACTATCATTGATCGTTGTGGAGAATTTCCTAATGTTCCGTTACTTGGAATTAGGGGAGGCATTACCTACAACCCTTGTCTAGCTTTGAGACAATTTGGATATGCTCGGAGGGATGGCCCTCATGACATGCTGATCCCTGACCTAGTTTTTGACTTTGACAACGATGTGCAAGGACTTCGACAAAGGTTCATCAGAGCTTGGAGAATGCCTAACAAAGTGGATAGTAAGACACTGGGGCACAAGAATTCCACCCCCCTTGAGCCTTACCTCAAGTGGGTACGAAACCGCTCCCAGAATCTTATGATGCCATATCCTCACATCCTCCCCTTGATCAAAGAGCCTGTTATGGAAGGAGAGGTTCCATACGCCATCCTACATCCTGACATGCCAACATCATGGGAAGAAATGCAAAAGAGTTGGATCCAACTCAAGGAAGAGCGAAATACTTTTGAAGCCAGCTTCTATGCCAGTGAAAAGAAGGTTTTGGAGCTTACCCGCCGACTTCATGAGGAGGAGACCCTCAACACTTACATCGCTCCAAAGAGGATGCGCAATGTCTTTCTACATTAAGAATTTTGTAATATTTCGCCCATGGGGCACTTATGTACTAACAAATTGCTTCTTAATGTGACGTGTGTTCTCTTTTGTCTGCAACAAATTTGAATTTTTGAACCCTTGAATGCATTACATAAATAGCATACCATTCATCATATGCATAACAGGTACCCTTTTACAGGTCTCTTATCTTCTTCGCTGTTTATTTCAGCAATCATCATGTCTGCTGAAACTTCCACTGAGCAAGCTATCAAGGCCCTCCAGGCCCAGAATGCCCAATTTCAAGAGTTGGTCATGAATCTAGCTAAGGGTCAGCAGGACCTGAAGACCCTGCTCTTGAAAAAGAAGAAGAAGAAGAAAAGGACCGTCCTGTTCAATACTGGACGCAGGTTTGGAAACGGGCTGCTGAATGAAATTGATCTGGCCACCCCGTCTGGAGAGAAAGACAATCCACAAGAAAGGAGGGCTCCTAGCCCTGAGGTCTCCGACAACGAGACGGACTATGATGAAGAACAGTATCCTCCTGCTGAGGATAAGTACAAACAGCTGGAAGACCGTTTGAGCGCTATAGAGACACAGAAGGTGCCCGGTCTGGACTTCGGAGATCTGGGTCTATCATCTGGGGTGGTGATTCCCCATAAGTTCAAGGCACCTGCCTTTGCCAAATATGACGGAGCTTCCTGTCCAAAGCTGCACCTCCGGTCATATGTGAGGAAGATCCAACCTTACACTACTGATAAGAACTTATGGATCCATTTCTTTCAAGACAGTCTCTCAGGGACTCAGCTTGAGTGGTTTTATCAGTTGGATGGAGCCAGTATCCGCAGCTGGGAGGATTTGGCTGTTGCATTCTTTAAGCATTATCAGTATAATTCCGACCTCGCTCCTACGCGTACCCAACTCAAAGGTATGTCAATAGGGGCGGGTGAAGGATTTAAAGAATATGCTAAAAATTGGAGAGACCTTGCTGGAAGGGTGCAACCACCTTTAGCTGATCGTGAACATGTTGATATGTTTTTGGGGACCCTGTCCGGTCCATTCTTTAACCATTTGATTGGAAGCTCTTCAGCCGGGTTTACAGACCTTATCTTGACTGGTGAGAGGATTGAAGCTGGAATTAAGGCTGGAAAAATACATAAGGGTGCCTCCTCGAGCACCGAGAAGAGACCGTTTAAGAAAGAGCCCAGTGCGGTCTACAGTTCGAGAAGGAAGAATAGACCTGAACTCCACCAAGCTGTCAATTCGGTTGTTATCTCGAAACCTGCCGGTGCTCCTCAGCATCACAACTAACGAAGGGACGAGAGACCTCAAAGGCAATTCACTCGTCTCAACATGACCTTGTCTCAGATTCTGCCACAATTACTGAAGACCAACCTGGTGACCCTAAAAGAAGCTCCAAAGAATCCGAATACAATGTCACCAAGGTATAACCCTAATGCCCGCTGTGCTTTTCACTCTGATAGTCCGGGGCATAATACAGACGATTGTTGGGTTCTGAAGAACAAGGTGCAGGACTTAATTGATGCAAAGGAGATTGAGTTCGAGGCGCACGAGAGGCCTAATGTTGTAACTGCTCCCATGCCCAAGCATGAAGTGAATGCTGTAGAGGAAGACTCGTTTGTAGTTTCTGTGGATGATGTTGTTACCCCTCTAATGACTATTGTGATACGGTGGGAGAACTGACTTGAGGTTTGCGTTTGTATTCGCAAATGTTGCGGTTAGCAAGAGTCGCCACCGACTTTTTATTTTATCCTAAGGAAAGGTTAAAAAGCACAGCAAAAACCTTTTGAGATGTTTTCTTGGGTTCGGGGAGTAGATTATAGAAAGGGAAGGTATTAGCACCCTTTCTATCCATGGTTATCCATGGGCTCTTAGTTACTTGCTTAGATCACTTGCCTTTTGTTTTCAATTGTTTTAAATGGTGCTTGAGTGTGTGGGTTTTGAAAATGTTTTTGAAAAGAGGCCAATGTGGTGGCAACCTTTGTAATGATCCATGTGGGGATGTATACAAAGATGTATGTCTTTTGAAAAGGTTTTCATTTGTTTTTGAAAGTTGTTTTGAAAGTGTGGTGTTGTGTGGTTTTTGAAATTAGGCAAGTGTTTTGTTTTGCAAGTTGATTCAAGTAACTAAGAGGTTATCTACTCCTAAATTTCTCAAAAGATTATTGCTATACTTTAACCCTTTTAACAAGTTTGCACCACCATTGTATTTGGTGGGCAACCTTGTGTTAGGATGTGAAAGGGACAGGCGCGGGTCATCGTTTAGACCATAATTGTAACGACGTTAAATGTCTTTGGGCAATTTCTCTAAGGGACTTGATCATTTGTTTTGTTTATCTTGAAAAGTTTTATCGAGGGACTATGATCATTCAAACTGTTTGCTTTGCCCAAAGATGTTCAACATACAATATGGCCCATTTTTTGAAGGCGACAAGTGGAATACCCTAGGGGGTGCAAGTGTGATTTTTGTGTTCATTTTCATGCTTGCTTATCTTGTATTAGGTCAAACTATTTTTTATCGTTTTTCGCATACAAACCCTAATTCTAGCATGTTATTATTAGAAAGCAATAAAGTGCGAAATTAAAATTACTAAGCTATTACAAAACCAAATATGGGAAGGGGGGTACAAATGTTCAAATGGGGATATTGACAAGAATTTAAATCTAAATTGTTACATCAATTGGATATTTGCATAGTGAATAAATTGCATAATTTAAATGTAAATTAAATAAATATGTGAAATGTAAAAAGAAAGTTTTTTATGTGTATGAGAAAATATTATTTATGTAAAAGGAAAAAGAAAATAAAAATGTATTTATTTTTTATTATTTTGAACTTAGGGTGAAAAACCCTAATTTTTAAATAAAAGGTATTATTATCTAATTTAATTCTACTATTTATTTATTATTTATAAAAAATCAAATAAAATGAAGTGTATTGTGAAAAAGGTATTTTTTGTATCAAATATTAAATAAAATGAAAAAAATCAAATATTTTTATATTTTTGTCTTAAATATATTAATAATCATATATATATATATTTTATTAAACCCTAGATATGTATTATACAAAAATAAATATTTATTTAGTATTTTAATAAAATAAATAAAAGAATATTTTTTATGTGAAATATTTTCAGAAAGTAAATAAAAATAAAAGTGTATTTATATTATTTTTACATTTATTCTAATAATCAAATATATATATATATATATATATATATGTACAAACTAAACAAATAAACAAATAAATATGCAATAAATGCAAAAAATAATGAAAAAAATATTTTCAATTTTTTAATGGCATGAGAAAAAATAAATGAAGTCAGCAAAAAAGGAAGAAGTCAAAAATGTCAAAAAATGAGTAAATGGGCTCAGGGGGGTGTAAACATGAAAATGGGGTGCAAAAAGAAAACAAATCCAGGCCCAGCCCAGACCACTCCTTCTTCAACCTCTGTACAGCCTCCTTCAAGCTAAAACACGCGTTTTTTATCTCTGGATTCCTGGCTTTTTAGCAAAAACTCATAACATGAAAAATGTAGAGCATGAAGAGACGGTTTCAACCATATAAAGAACATGTCCTATCTCTCTAAGATGAGGGAGAATTTCTCTCCCCCTCTTTCCTGACCTAGTTTTTCTACCATTTTCAGAGCTCAAATTCTCTTCACTCAGATAAAAGAAATGAAAAGTAAAGCTATGTACATGTTCAGGGCTATGAGTAGGACTTTGTTTCTTCACAAACTTAAGACTAAAGATGCCTAATAAGAGAGATACGAATTCAAACTTTTACCTGTGCAGTTGAACTTCTATGTGGAGAATGAGAGACTTTCAGTGCAATGTAATGATTGGAAAAGCTTCCTTGAGGTCCAGGGATGCTTTTTCAATGCTCACTTTGTCTTGAACCTTCTTGTATCAAGCTATAGAACTTCACCTGCAAGTCAAAGATGTGAAAATGGTGGAAGTGGTTAGAGCAACTACAGATCGTGCCTTAGCTTCTGGATAGCTTGCATATGTTGTAAGGAAGGTAGAGGAACAGGTTTGGACAGAAATGCTTGAAGGGATTGAGAGATTGCACTCAAACTGCAGGGGCACCCCTGTTTGTGCAGTTTGAGGATGATTCTGAGATGGAGGGTGTTTTGGAGGTCAAGAGCTCGTGTGTTAGCTTGGATATGTTATGTGTAATGTGTTTGACAACTTTGTTCTTCTGTTTCTAAGCTGGTATGAGAGATAGCATAAGTTATGGATGTTACTTCTAAGTGAAGCAAGCAAATGTCAACTTGGTTTCTAGGCCAGTACAATGCCTCAATCTATGCTGCACATTTGAGTCTTGATCAGTGGGAAATGTCCATGCCTTTTTGCCTCAAAGATCTGCATTGTACCTCATAGATTTGCAAAGTTGCCATAAAGTAGCACTTTACAAGAATGGATAATATGCTTTTTCTAGTTTAGGCTTGATTTTGTGTGTATTGTCCAAATGAGCAAGATAATGCTAGAGCACAAAGGATATGCATTGAATTATTGAGTGAAAATGGGATTAGAGGCCTGCAATGTAGCTTAAGCATGCTGAATTCAAATTTGCCAAGTTTATGAACATGCTTTGATGAAGAACAAAAAGTGAATTTTTGCCAACTTGTGAAATTCGAATCTCTCAAGTTATGAGGTTGTTTGATGAGTTCTTGGACATTTTGGAAAGCTTGGAATGTGTACTACAATCCATCTTTGAAATGCAATTTGAAATTCCAAGTGGAAGGGTATGAAAAGTGGCTTTGAAGTAGGGTAGAAAACCTTGTCAAAATAGGTCAAATTTCACTAAGTTAAAAGATGGTTTAGTGCCCTTATTCAAAAAATCATAACTTGAGATACAAGCTTCAAATGAGAAAACTTTGTGAATCAAAGTTGTAGATTATGCAACAAGCTACAACTTTCATGTTTTGACTTTTGTTTGAATCCAAATGGATCATGGTGAAAAGATGGGGCAAAGTTGGGAAAAAATTAGGGTTTTTCATAACTTAGAAAAATTCTAAGTTATGAAAAATTCCATTTTCAACCCTAATTTGCATTTTGTGATTTCTTGGTGAACAAGTTTCATGATTTGGCATGTTTTGATGAAAAATGAATCTTGACTCTTGATTTTGACCAAAAAGTCAAAGTTTGACTTTTCAGTATACAGTCAAAATTGATCAATTGACTGGGAAATTCAACTGTCAATCTTGTGTACTTGGGATCTTTTGAGCTTGATGAACATGTCAAGATAATTCCATTGAGTCCTTGAGGCCATATGTGAGCTTGGTTTGCCATTGGCTAGGTCAAACAGTCAAAAATTGCCTTTGTGCAGTCAAAACCCTAAAAATGACCATTTTACCCTTTTGATGATCTGATCAAATTTCTTGTGGAATTGTGATCCAAACTTGATCAAATGGTCCATGTGAGTTCATAATGTTGATGTGGACCAAATTTCATGAGGTTTGACTGTCAATTGGCCACAGTTGACTTTTTCCCCAATACAGCTGATTTCTAGGTCAACTGTCCAATTGACTGGGAAAAACTTGGAATCAAGACTTGAAACTTGGTATGGGTAAACTTGGGAGTCCAATATGAAGCATGAAAGTCATCTTAGGCATTTTAGGTCAAAACATCTTTAGGCAAACACAAACCCTAATTTGAGTCCACAGTACAAGGAGAAGTCTTGAGCAGAAGAAACCCTAACTGGATCTTGATCTTCAAAGGTCTTGTGATGAGAAAATGTTGAGGAAATGGGAGGGCAAATTTTGGGGTACAACAGTTGCCCCTGTTCAATCTTCTTGGACCTGAAGAGTTAGATTGGCAAGTTTGCCTTTCGTGACTCGAGGGTAAAAGGAGATTGGACACTAGAGTGCCCGGAAATTTGCACTCGCATGTTGAAGTATCAGCAATGTGGTGTCGGGAATGGGCTTATAGATGCCATTTGGAAGTGTGGTTGATAGGGAGATGGGCTTATAGATGCCATCTGGAGACGTGACAGAACTTTGTCGGGAATGGGCTTATAGATGCCATTTGGAAGTGTTGATCGCATAAGAGGTTCCTTAGCGAGAACTTGTGTATTTAAGAAAGGCAGATGTTTTCCTGGCTTGTTACAGGTGTTTGATCTTCAGTCTCCTTATGCAGATATGCCCTGGCTAGATACAGGTATCGAATCTACAATCGGTTGCTCACAGATGTGCCCTGGCTGGATACAGGAGTCGAATCTGGAAATAGTCGTCAATAGATATGCCCTGGCTGGATACAGGAATCGAATCTTCGAACTCTTCAGACGTGCCCTGGCTAGATACAGGAGTCGAGTCTGGAAATATGGTCAACAGATATGCCCTGGCTGGATACAGGAATTGAATCTGGAGCTGTTGTAGTTGATAGATGTGCCCTGGCTGGATACAGGAGTCGAATCTTTGAACTCTTCAGACGTGCCCTGGCTAGATACAGGAATCGAGTCTGGAAACTGATCACTCTCAGATGTGCCCTGGCTAGATACAGGTATCGAATCTGGAATTGTGACAGTTGAAGGTAGTCGTTTTTGAGATTGTCTTTTTCCTGAAAAGGCAAAGACGTAAGCTGTATGCAATGTCATGATGTATGATATGCATGATGTCATGATGTTCAACATTTGATGTTGTATGTGTTTCATCATGTATGTAAGCAAGATGTATGAAAATGTGAAATGTTTATGAGTGTAATTTCATCTTAGGAAAATAAATCCTTGACGAATGGTCGGGAAGCTGCTTTGCGGAAGAGATACTTGGCCGAAACTCTGATGAGAGGCCTGCTGAGGACTTTAACGATGGATTCCGCTGAGGATAATGATGATAAACTCCGCTGGGGAACACCAAAGATAGACTTCGCTGGGGATTGAAGGAACTTTTGCCGAGAACGGTCTTCCGTGGCTTTTGGCTGAGGATAACCCAGTTATAAGTCCTTGTGAGGAAATAACTCTAAATAAAACTTGGGCGAGACGTTCGTACTTCGCCGGGGATAAGCTCGCAGAATCTACTGGGGATGAGCTTTTAAGACCTGCCGGGGAATGTTGTGCCTTTCTTTTAGGATCGACGGGGGGTCGACTCCTGCTTGGGGAAAGTGCTGCTGAACTTTGTTTTACTCTGCGGGGAGCTAAGATGATTTGGCCACATTTTCAGTTGAACCTACCTTGGTGCCTTGGTGGACAAAACAACTAGACCGCATTAGACAACTCCACATTGCCCCTGTCTTTGATGTCACTTATAATTAATCTCTTTTTTCATATGCAAACATTTATGAATCAGCAATTTAATGTCAAATGCATATATCACAAATGAACATTGGACGTTCTTCGCAAGACAAAACAGAAAAAGAAAAACAATGGCAATTTGTATGGACAAGTGAATTTGTATTGATTTAAACTTTGCCTGTGAATAGGCGTTTTTTGTACAAGAGGCTGATATCCTAGTAAGAGGACATCGCCAAAAATATAGAATTTACAATTTGAAAAAGAAAACAAAACAGCTATGTGAACAATCCCACTGGGTTCCAACTCTGCTATTGCCTTTATGTCTTCGAATGTCTCATCGCTTTGCTGCTTAGTTGAAGATGAAGCTGATTGGTCAATGCCGAAATCTGGAGCCAGATAGTTGGTACCGAATTCCGGACGCGAAGTGATCCAATGAGACATAGTGTTACGCTTTTATCCCTAACTTTTGCCTGGACCGCCCTTTCGGGTTTTCGGTCCACCGGGATACCCATTTTTGCCCAAGCCGCCCTTTCAGGTCTTCGACTTGCCGGGTGTACAGATTTTTTCATTTCATCCCTTATTTTTGCCCGAACCCTTTTGGTTCGCCGGGAAGCCCTTATTTTTGCCTAGGTATGTCAACCTAGCGGGTCTTTTATTCATGCGTAGTATTTTTTCACTATGTCTGCATTGGCGGGGTGAGGAAGGTCGTCACCGTCCATGGTGGTTAGGATCATGGCTCCTCCAGAGAACACACGCTTAACCACAAATGGCCCTTCGTAAGTAGGGGTCCATTTGCCCCGGGGATCACTTTGAGGAAGGATGATGCGTTTGATTACCAGGTCCCCAACTTGATACTCTTGCGGTCTGACTTTCTTGTTAAATGCCCTGATCATCCGTTTCTGATACGTTTGACCGTGACAAATAGCAGTGAGCCTCTTTTCGTCAATCAGATTTAGTTGATCAAGTCGAGTCTGGATCCAATCATCTTCATTCAAGTCTGCATCCTTCATTATCCGAAGAGAGGGTATCTGGATTTCAATCGGCAAGACTGCCTCCATGCCGTAGACCAAGGAGAAAGGAGTTGCCCCGGTTGATGTCCTTGCTGAGGTGCGGTACCCATGAAGAGCAAACGGTAACATCTCGTGCCAATCTTTATAGGTCACTGTCATCTTCTGCACAATTTTCTTGATATTTTTATTGGCTGCCTCTACAGCCCCATTCATCTTCGGCCGATAGGGGGAAGAATTGTGGTGCTGTATCTTGAATTGTTCACAGAGTTCAGTGATCATTTTGTTATTGAGATTGGTACCGTTGTCCGTAATGATTCTTTCCGGGACTCCGTACCGACAGATCAGATTATGCCGGATGAAACGTGCCACGACGCTCTTGGTTACTGTGGCATATGAAGCTGCCTCAACCCATTTCGTGAAGTAATCGATTGCCACCAAGATGAAGCGGTGCCCATTGGATGCCGCCGGTCGGATCTCACCGATCATATCGATGCCCCACATTGCGAAAGGCCAAGGTGCCGTTAGGACATTCAAAGGAACTGGAGGGATATGCACCTTGTCAGCATAGATCTGGCACTTATGACAAGTCCGGGAGTGCTGGTAACAATCGGCTTCCATTGTGGACCAGAAATATCCTGCCCGAAGGATTTTTTTAGCCATGGTGTGTCCACTGGAATGGGTTCCAAATGTTCCTTCATGCAGTTCCATCATAATTTTCTCTGCTTCAGCCTTATCCACACAACGTAACAGAATTGAATCATGATTCCGTTTGTAGAGAACGCCGTTGCTGAGGAAGAATTTTGCAGCAAACCTCCTCATGAACTTCTTATCATTGACAGATGCACCTTCAGGGTATTCCTGAGCTTCCAAGTACCTCTTCACCTCGTGATACCAGGGTTTTTCGGTCACCTTCTCGGCCTCGAGCTCGCAGCAGTATGCCGGTTCATCCAACTTCCAGATTATGATTTGGGGAGCCTCGTTGTCCCATTTAACTTTGAACATTGAAGACATCGTGGCTAGTGCGTCCGCTAGCTGATTCTCCTCTCTGGGGAAATGCTCAAAAGTTATCTCTTCAAAGTGAGGGAGCAAGGTCGACACATACTCCTTGTAAGGAATGAGATTCGGGTGTTTCGTATCCCACTCGCCTTTGATCTGATTGATCACGAGAGCGGAATCTCCGAAGACACTTAGAAACTTGATCCTCAAATCGATCGCAGCTTTTAAACCCATGATACATGCCTCATATTCTGCCATGTTGTTGGTGCAGCTGAAACATAATCGGGCGGTGAGTGGAGTATGAGTCCCCTTGGGAGATATGATTACAGCACCGACGCCGTTACCCAAAGCATTGGAGGCTCCGTCAAAATGCATAGACCATCGGGATCCTTCCTCAGGTCCTTCATCCGGTCCAGGTACTTCACAGTCAGTCACCACCATGATGTCTTCGTCCGGAAAATCAAAGTTCAATGATTGATAATCGTCCACAGGTTGGTGTGCCAAATGATCAGCCAGTACACTTCCCTTAATTGCTTTCTGAGTTGTATATTGGATATCATATTCTGTTAAGATCATTTGCCATCTCGCTATTCTCCCAGACAGAGCGGGCTTTTCAAATATGTACTTGATGGGATCCATCTTTGAAATCAATAAAGTAGTGTGAGTCAGCATATACTGTCTCAGCCGGCGAGCAGCCCATACAAGAGCGCAGCAAGTTTTCTCAAGCAGTGAGTAACGAGACTCACAGTCGGTAAACTTTTTGCTCAAGTAATAAATAGCGTGCTCTTTTCGGCCAGACTCGTCATGCTGCCCCAGCACACACCCCATTGAATTATCAAGCACTGTCAAGTATAGTATCAGAGGTCTTCCTTCCACCGGTGGCATAAGAATAGGTGGCTCTTGGAGATATTCCTTTATTCTTTCAAAGGCGGCCTGACATTCATCATTCCAGCGTACCACTTGATCTTTCTTCAGTAATTTGAAGATTGGCTCACAAGTAGCAGTCAGATGTGAGATGAATCGGGCAATGTAATTCAGTCGTCCTAGGAAACCTCTGACTTCTTTCTCTGTTTTTGGGGTCGGCATCTCTTGAATAGCTTTAACCTTGGCAGGGTCCACCTGGATACCTTTATCACTTATAATGAAACCTAGCAATTTTCCGGACCTCACCCCGAAGGTGCATTTGTTGGGATTCAATCTCAGCTTGTAAAACTTGAGTCGGTCAAACAACTTCCTCAGATGATCAAGGTGTTCCTCCTCAGTTTGAGACCTTGCAATCATGTCATCAACGTATACTTCAATCTCATGATGGATCATATCATGAAATAAAGCAACCATGGCACGCTGATAGGTTGCCCCAGCATTTTTCAATCCGAATGGCATGACCTTATAACAGAAGGTCCCCCACTGAGTTACAAATGTAGTCTTCTCCATATCTTCAGGAGCCATCTTGATCTGATTATACCCTGAGAAGCCATCCATGAAGGAGAACACCTTGTGTTGAGCTGTATTATCAACAAGGACATCGATGTGAGGTAGGGGGAAATCGTCCTTGGGGCTGGCCCTGTTCAGATCCCTGTAGTCGACACAAATTCTGACTTTATCGTCCTTTTTCGGCACTGGCACAACATTGGCAACCCACTGAGGGTAAGAAGTTACTGCAAGGAAACCCGCATCAAACTGTTTCATCACCTCAGCTTTAATCTTCTCAGACATCTCTGGACGCATTCGTCGAACTTTTTGCTTTACTGGAGGGCAATCTTCCTTGGTTGGCAGATGGTGAACTACAATGTCGGCATCCAAACCGGGCATATCTTCATAGGACCAAGCAAAGATCTCCATGTAGTCTTGTAGCATCTGGATCAATCGTTGCTTCACGTTGAGTTCTAGATTGGCACCAATCTTGACCTCTTTCCTATCTGTCTCAGTACCCAAGTTAATTGTCTCCACAGGCTCTTCATGTGGTTGAATAGACCTCTCTTCCTGTAGTAGCAGTCTTGCGAGTTCACCAGGCACTTCGCAATCATCTTCACCTTCGTCTTCGGCCAAGTTGATCGGATTTTCGAAGTCATAACTGGCGGTAGCAGAGCTGTTGCCAGTGAGATCCAGAGTGGATTGAAACCTGTATAAGTGAGTGTGTGTAAATATAGCTGTTTTGCAATATGTATAACACAGAAAGAAAAGGAGCACAAGATTTGAAATGCAACAAACGTCCAATGTTTTGATTGATGATATATGAAAATGTCATACAAAAAGCCCTCACAAATGGAGCTACGATGCCCCGGGCAGGACACCGAGCCAACAGAGTTTTAACACATTGTTTGTTACAAATTTGGAAATCAAAAGAAATCAATTACTGCGTGACAAATGTGATAGGGGTAAAATCCTTTGCTGTCCAGTTGCTTGGTCCGTCGCTGGCAGTCGGGTAGATCCAATTATCAAACTCAGCTTCCTCCACATCCTCCTCGATAGCATTCACCCTTGAGCTGGAAATAAACACCGGAGCCTTTCCAATCTTCTCTTTGCGCACTGCCTTCTGAGCCTCTGCAGTAAAGCCTAGCCCAAACTTGTCGTTCTTCTGAGTGAAGTCAGGAAGCTGACCCCAGTGTGCACCATTGCCTTTCTGAACCACAGCCCGGGCATCCCTTAGGGAAACCATCTTCAAGGAATCATTCTCTTCGGCCATTGTCTCCGCAGCTGCTGAAATTGGATGTACCTCCTCGAAATGTTGGAAGGGAGTTTCAATAAATTCTCCGTCCATCTCGATGTACCTGAAGGAATTCAAATGGCTCACCATATACTCCTCTTCTCCTTGCACAGTGACGATTTTCCCCCTGACAGGATACTTCAGCTTTTGGTGCAAGGTGGAGGTCACTGCCCCAGCTTTATGGATCCAAGGTCGACCCAACAAACAAGAGTATGATGGACGTATATCCATCACGTAAAAGGTAGAGTCAAACACTTGAGAGCCCACACGAATATGGATGTTAACCTCTCCATGAACCATCCTCTTGGAACCGTCAAAGGCTCTGACGATGATATTGCTGGGTTTCAACTCCAGGCCTTCATAATCCAGACGATCTAAAGCCTTTTTCGGAAGAACATTCAAGGAAGAACCAGTGTCCACCAATACATGTGCCAGAGTAGTGCCCCTGCATTCAATAGAGACATGCAGGGCATCATTGTGGTCTCTCCCTTTTGCGGTTAGGTCAGCATCTGAAAAGCCTAAGCCGTTGTCCGCTGTCAGGTTTGCTATGCAGTCAGTGAACTGAACTGCAGACGTCTCCTGCGGCACGTGGGCCGTCTTGAGAAATGAGATTAATGCCTTAGCGTGAGCCTCGGAGCATAGCAATAGGGAGAGCAGGGAGATCTTGGAGGGTGTATGCCCCAATTGTTCGACAACATTAAAATCACTTTTCTTTATTATTTTCAGAATCTCCTCCATTTCTTGTCGGGAGGCCTCAGCATTTACGGGTATCGGTGCCTCCATCCGGGCAGGCTCTTCTTCAATCCCTTTGCCCCGAGCATTTGATGACTCGGCAGCAGGGGACACAATTTGATCAGCAACAGGACTTGGTAAACTTGCAGGTTTTATGAGGAGGGGTTTTCGAATAGCGGGCGGCGCAATGTCAGGCGAGAAGAGCCTGCCACTGCGGGTGACTTTAGCTGGACCGGTGATATCGCAGATACTGGCACTAGCATCAAATTCTTGCTTGATTCCATTTACATATACGTCTGCCCCATAATGCCAGGGGACAGCTTTATCAGACACGTAGGAGAGGGGTCCTGGAACAGTAATGATCACAGGTGCAACTGTCAAGATTTGCATAGGCTTCTTTGGGGGAGCCTTGATTGGATTTTTGAAGATGGTGATCACGGAAACTTCTTTCATTGGAACCAATTGAACAGCAGTCTTTTTGAATAGAATCTCCTTGCTATCCATTAGGCCTTGGATGCCTAACCTTAGCAAGGGACAATCAGATAGGGAAATAGCACAGAATGGGCAACCTTCGCCGCAACCCGGAAATAAACCGGCCCGCAGTAGGTTCTTCTTAACAGTCTTCAAAGGGGTAACAACTTCATCTACCGAAACAGCGTACACTTCTTCCTCAATGGCATTTACCCTATGCTGGGGCATAGGAGCCGTTACAACATTTGGTCTTTCCGGCGCTTCAAACTGAATTTCTTTTGCGTCAATTAGATCTTGCACTTTGTTTCTCAAGGCCCAGCAATCATCAGTAGTGTGCCCGGGACTATCAGAATGATAAGCACACCGGGCATTCGGGTTGTATTTAGGGGACGCAGTGTTGACGACCTTAGGAGCTTCTTTGAGGGTCACCAGGTTGGTGGATAACAGTTGGGGTAAAATTTGAGATAATGTCATACTTAGTCGGGTATATTGCCTCTTGGGCCTTTCACTTCTTTGTTGATTGTACTGCTGAGGAGCAGCAACAGGTTTGGAGATGACCAAAGCATTAACGGCTTGGCGACTTTCAGGCTTGACTTGCCTTCTAGGGCCATAAACGGCGCTGGCTTCTTTCTTAAATGGCCTCTTCTCAGCACTTGTAGAGGCAGCCTTCTGTATCTTGCCTGACCTGATGCCAGCTTCAATTCTCTCTCCCGTTAATATCAAATCTGTGAACCCAGCGGAGGAATTACCAACCAAATGATTGAAAAACGGACCAGACAACGTTCCCAGAAACATATCAACCAGCTCTCGATCAGTTAATGGAGGCTGCACCCTGCCAGCCAAATCTCTCCATTTTTGAGCATACTCTTTGAACCCTTCACCCGTCCCTAGAGACATACCCTGAAGTTGGGTACGCGTAGGAGCGAGATCAGAATTGTATTGGTATTGTCTGTAAAATGCAGTTGCCAAATCTTCCCAGTGCCGGATGCTAGCTCCGTCCAATTGGTAGAACCATTCAAGTTGTGACCCCGAGAGGCTGTCTTGGAAGAAGTGAATCCAGAGGTTTTTATCCGCCGTGTAAGGTTGGATTTTCCTTACATACGACCTCAGATGCAGCTTTGGGCAGGAGACCCCATCATACTTGGCGAAGGCAGGCGCCTTAAACTTGTGTGGAATGACTACCCCAGAAGATAACCCCAAATCTCCGAAATCCAGTCCCGGCACATTCTGAATCTCCATGGCGCTCAAGCGGTCCTCCAATTGTTTGTATCTGTCAGCAGCAGGTGGGTATTGTTCATCGTTATAGTCCGTCTCGTTGTCGGAGACTGCGGGACTAGGAGCTCCTCCCCCTTGGGGACTGTTTTTCTCAGCAGAAGAAGTGGTTGGATCAGCTTCATTGTGGAGTGTGTTCCCAAATCTGCGTCCGGTGTTGAACATCGCCGTCCTCTTTTTCTTCTTCTTCTTCAGGAGTAGAGTCTTCAACTCTTGCTGACCCTGGGCTAGGCTTAGGACCATCTCTTGAAACTGTGCACTTTGGGCCTGAAGGGCCCTGATTGCTTGCTCACTGGATGATTCCGGATTCATGATGACTGTGCACACAAACAGCGAAGAAAATTAAGCAACCTGTGAAATAGGGTACCTGCTATGCATATGGTGCAATGGAATGCGTATGTATGCAATGCATTCAAGGATTTAGAACATTCAAATTTTGTTGTAGACAAAAAGGAACGCACATCATATTAATAAGGAAAAATTCGTTAGTACATAAACGCCTCCTGGGCCAAATATTACAAAATAACTCCCTAAGGTAAAAAGACATTGCGCATCCTTTTTGGCGCGATGTAGGTGTTGAGATTCCTTTCCTCGTGCAGAAGGCGGGTGAGTTCCAGGACCTTCTTTTCACTAGCATGTAGACTGGTCTCAAGAGAATTCCGTTCTTCCTTAAGTTGGATCCAGCTCTTCTGCATCTCTTCCCAGGAGGTGGGCATGTCGGGATGTTGAATGGTGTAGGATGCTTCTCCTTCCAAGATTGGCTCTTTGATTACAGGTAGCATGTGAGGGTAAGGCATTACTAACTTCTGGGAGCGGGCTCGTACCCACTTGAGGTAAGGTTCCAACGGGATGGAGTTCCGGTGCCCCAATGTCTTGCTGTCTATCCTACTTGGCATCCTCCAAGCTCTGATAAATCTCTGACGAAGTCCTTGAGTATCGTTGTCGAAGTCGAAGACTATGTCGGGAATTAACATGTCATGAGGGCCATCCTTCCGAGCATAACCAAACTGTCTCCAAGCCAGGCATGGGTTGTAGGTAATACCTCCTTTGATTCCAAATAAAGGAACATTAGGGTACTCCCCACAACGATCAATGATAGTGACGTCTTCCCTGGACCTAGGACACCAATGTATATCTGCATGCGTGAGAGCCATTAATCGTTGTGACCATCTCAAACCCCGCTCGTTCTTCAAAACTGATTGCGGAAGATGCGAAATAAACCACCTTCCCAGGAGAGGAGTGCAACACATAAGGACACCCCTTCTTCTCATGGTTCGAGTGTAACATGAGTGAAGGATATCCCCCAACAGTGTAGGTATAGGATTCCTGGTCATAAAGATCTGGACAACACTGATATCAATAAGCTGATCTGGGTTAGGGAACAACACCAAACCATAGACAATGAGGGCTACAACTTCTTCAAAAGCTCGTAGGTCAAGAGAGTTCCAACATTCTTGGGCCTTTTCAAACAGAAACCTAACTAAGAACCCTTTGATACCACTTCTAACCTCCCAATGTCCTTTGAGGTCGGATGTCTGTAGGTGCAAGGCTTTAGCAATCTCTTCAAGTCTGGGTTCCTCTTCCGTACCGTTGTAGGGTAGTTGATCGAGGATAGGGACCTTCAGAAGTCGGGAGAATTCTTCCAACGTAGGCACCAACTGATAATCCGGGAAGGTGAAGCAGTGATGCAGAGGGTCAAAGAATTGGAACAGGACCTTTATCAAGTCCTCCTCAATGTTGGTGTTAACCAAGTTGATGAGTCTTCCATGTCTCTCACTGAATGAAGAACTCTCGGGGATTCTGGACAGAAGCTCCTTAAGCTGAGGAGGGATCTTTACAAGGCTAATCTGAATTGTCTTTCTGCGGGCAGTTTCCATGTCCTATAAAACAAGAACAAAGATGAAGATTCGAAACCCTTGAAATGGTTAGTCAATGCTCATGATGTTTGTATGATGTAATGATGTGATGATCAAATGCATTATAAACATTCACAAAGGCAAACATAGTAAGGCACACAAGTCACACAAACCCTTAGAGTTTAGGCCTGCATGAAGTCTGGGTGTTACCCTCTTGAAGTTTTGTGGGCTCAACCTGTCCTATCAAAAGTAACCGGGTTCTAAAGGTCCCAATATCACTGGATTGCTTTCATTGTTCATCGTTTCGATTTAGCCACTGAACTGGCGACCGAAATATTCCAGGAAAGCAAACCTCAATTGAGTGTAGTATCGAGTATCAACCAACCTCGGACTGCACCAAAGTCAGTTATCTCACTACCCCTAAAAGGCCAAGATGGTTCAATTAAGGTTCCTAAGGTCAGTTGATGCTTCATGACACCACGCGGCGGCCCCGTACTCTCCTTGACTGAACTCAAGGGTTACCGGTACACACCAAAGTGCCACATCAACGTAGCAGACTGCTTCAACCATGTCGGTATACCCCGCACAGTTCCCTCACAGCCTTGTTGCTACCTAAAAGGGTTTCCCCAGATCCGGGTTAGGATCTATAAAACTCCGATACAAAGCCCACAATATGTAAAAGCAAACAAAGCAAGCAATTGAAAACAAAGGTGATCTAAACCCTAAGGTTACTCCACTTTAAAAGTAGTCCCCAGCAGAGTCGCCAGTTCTGTGATACGGTGGGAGAACTGACTTGAGGTTTGCGTTTGTATTCGCAAATGTTGCGGTTAGCAAGAGTCGCCACTGACTTTTTATTTTATCCTAAGGAAAGGTTAAAAAGCACAGCAAAAACCTTTTGAGATGTTTTCTTGGGTTCGGGGAGTAGATTATAGAAAGGGAAGGTATTAGCACCCTTTCTATCCATGGTTATCCATGGGCTCTTAGTTACTTGCTTAGATCACTTGCCTTTTGTTTTCAATTGTTTTAAATGGTGCTTGAGTGTGTGGGTTTTGAAAATGTTTTTGAAAAGAGGCCAATGTGGTGGCAACCTTTGTAATGATCCATGTGGGGATGTATACAAAGATGTATGTCTTTTGAAAAGGTTTTCATTTGTTTTTGAAAGTTGTTTTGAAAGTGTGGTGTTGTGTGGTTTTTGAAATTAGGCAAGTGTTTTGTTTTGCAAGTTGATTCAAGTAACTAAGAGGTTATCTACTCCTAAATTTCTCAAAAGATTATTGCTATACTTTAACCCTTTTAACAAGTTTGCACCACCATTGTATTTGGTGGGCAACCTTGTGTTAGGATGTGAAAGGGACAGGCGCGGGTCATCGTTTAGACCATAATTGTAACGACGTTAAATGTCTTTGGGCAATTTCTCTAAGGGACTTGATCATTTGTTTTGTTTATCTTGAAAAGTTTTATCGAGGGACTATGATCATTCAAACTGTTTGCTTTGCCCAAAGATGTTCAACATACAATATGGCCCATTTTTTGAAGGCGACAAGTGGAATACCCTAGGGGGTGCAAGTGTGATTTTTGTGTTCATTTTCATGCTTGCTTATCTTGTATTAGGTCAAACTATTTTTTATCGTTTTTCGCATACAAACCCTAATTCTAGCATGTTATTATTAGAAAGCAATAAAGTGCGAAATTAAAATTACTAAGCTATTACAAAACCAAATATGGGAAGGGGGGTACAAATGTTCAAATGGGGATATTGACAAGAATTTAAATCTAAATTGTTACATCAATTGGATATTTGCATAGTGAATAAATTGCATAATTTAAATGTAAATTAAATAAATATGTGAAATGTAAAAAGAAAGTTTTTTATGTGTATGAGAAAATATTATTTATGTAAAAGGAAAAAGAAAATAAAAATGTATTTATTTTTTATTATTTTGAACTTAGGGTGAAAAACCCTAATTTTTAAATAAAAGGTATTATTATCTAATTTAATTCTACTATTTATTTATTATTTATAAAAAATAAAATAAAATGAAGTGTATTGTGAAAAAGGTATTTTTTGTATCAAATATTAAATAAAATGAAAAAAATCAAATATTTTTATATTTTTGTCTTAAATATATTAATAATCATATATATATATTTTATTAAACCCTAGATATGTATTATACAAAAATAAATATTTATTTAGTATTTTAATAAAATAAATAAAAGAATATTTTTTATGTGAAATATTTTCAGAAAGTAAATAAAAATAAAAGTGTATTTATATTATTTTTACATTTATTCTAATAATCAAATATATATATATATATATATGTACAAACTAAACAAATAAACAAATAAATATGCAATAAATGCAAAAAATAATGAAAAAAATATTTTCAATTTTTTAATGGCATGAGAAAAAATAAATGAAGTCAGCAAAAAAGGAAGAAGTCAAAAATGTCAAAAAATGAGTAAATGGGCTCAGGGGGGTGTAAACATGAAAATGGGGTGCAAAAAGAAAACAAATCCAGGCCCAGCCCAGACCACTCCTTCTTCAACCTCTGTACAGCCTCCTTCAAGCTAAAACACGCGTTTTTTATCTCTGGATTCCTGGCTTTTTAGCAAAAACTCATAACATGAAAAATGTAGAGCATGAAGAGACGGTTTCAACCATATAAAGAACATGTCCTATCTCTCTAAGATGAGGGAGAATTTCTCTCCCCCTCTTTCCTGACCTAGTTTTTCTACCATTTTCAGAGCTCAAATTCTCTTCACTCAGATAAAAGAAATGAAAAGTAAAGCTATGTACATGTTCAGGGCTATGAGTAGGACTTTGTTTCTTCACAAACTTAAGACTAAAGATGCCTAATAAGAGAGATACGAATTCAAACTTTTACCTGTGCAGTTGAACTTCTATGTGGAGAATGAGAGACTTTCAGTGCAATGTAATGATTGGAAAAGCTTCCTTGAGGTCCAGGGATGCTTTTTCAATGCTCACTTTGTCTTGAACCTTCTTGTATCAAGCTATAGAACTTCACCTGCAAGTCAAAGATGTGAAAATGGTGGAAGTGGTTAGAGCAACTACAGATCGTGCCTTAGCTTCTGGATAGCTTGCATATGTTGTAAGGAAGGTAGAGGAACAGGTTTGGACAGAAATGCTTGAAGGGATTGAGAGATTGCACTCAAACTGCAGGGGCACCCCTGTTTGTGCAGTTTGAGGATGATTCTGAGATGGAGGGTGTTTTGGAGGTCAAGAGCTCGTGTGTTAGCTTGGATATGTTATGTGTAATGTGTTTGACAACTTTGTTCTTCTGTTTCTAAGCTGGTATGAGAGATAGCATAAGTTATGGATGTTACTTCTAAGTGAAGCAAGCAAATGTCAACTTGGTTTCTAGGCCAGTACAATGCCTCAATCTATGCTGCACATTTGAGTCTTGATCAGTGGGAAATGTCCATGCCTTTTTGCCTCAAAGATCTGCATTGTACCTCATAGATTTGCAAAGTTGCCATAAAGTAGCACTTTACAAGAATGGATAATATGCTTTTTCTAGTTTAGGCTTGATTTTGTGTGTATTGTCCAAATGAGCAAGATAATGCTAGAGCACAAAGGATATGCATTGAATTATTGAGTGAAAATGGGATTAGAGGCCTGCAATGTAGCTTAAGCATGCTGAATTCAAATTTGCCAAGTTTATGAACATGCTTTGATGAAGAACAAAAAGTGAATTTTTGCCAACTTGTGAAATTCGAATCTCTCAAGTTATGAGGTTGTTTGATGAGTTCTTGGACATTTTGGAAAGCTTGGAATGTGTACTACAATCCATCTTTGAAATGCAATTTGAAATTCCAAGTGGAAGGGTATGAAAAGTTGCTTTGAAGTAGGGTAGAAAACCTTGTCAAAATAGGTCAAATTTCACTAAGTTAAAAGATGGTTTAGTGCCCTTATTCAAAAAATCATAACTTGAGATACAAGCTTCAAATGAGAAAACTTTGTGAATCAAAGTTGTAGATTATGCAACAAGCTACAACTTTCATGTTTTGACTTTTGTTTGAATCCAAATGGATCATGGTGAAAAGATGGGGCAAAGTTGGGAAAAAATTAGGGTTTTTCATAACTTAGAAAAATTCTAAGTTATGAAAAATTCCATTTTCAACCCTAATTTGCATTTTGTGATTTCTTGGTGAACAAGTTTCATGATTTGGCATGTTTTGATGAAAAATGAATCTTGACTCTTGATTTTGACCAAAAAGTCAAAGTTTGACTTTTCAGTATACAGTCAAAATTGATCAATTGACTGGGAAATTCAACTGTCAATCTTGTGTACTTGGGATCTTTTGAGCTTGATGAACATGTCAAGATAATTCCATTGAGCCCTTGAGGCCATATGTGAGCTTGGTTTGCCATTGGCTAGGTCAAACAGTCAAAAATTGCCTTTGTGCAGTCAAAACCCTAAAAATGACCATTTTACCCTTTTGATGATCTGATCAAATTTCTTGTGGAATTGTGATCCAAACTTGATCAAATGGTCCATGTGAGTTCATAATGTTGATGTGGACCAAATTTCATGAGGTTTGACTGTCAATTGGCCACAGTTGACTTTTTCCCCAATACAGCTGATTTCTAGGTCAACTGTCCAATTGACTGGGAAAAACTTGGAATCAAGACTTGAAACTTGGTATGGGTAAACTTGGGAGTCCAATATGAAGCATGAAAGTCATCTTAGGCATTTTAGGTCAAAACATCTTTAGGCAAACACAAACCCTAATTTGAGTCCACAGTACAAGGAGAAGTCTTGAGCAGAAGAAACCCTAACTGGATCTTGATCTTCAAAGGTCTTGTGATGAGAAAATGTTGAGGAAATGAGAGGGCAAATTTTGGGGTACAACAACTATCAATAAGAACCTGTTACAAGCCGGTTTATTTCCGGGTTGTGGTGAAGGTTGCCCCATGTGTTCTGTTTTACCTACTCGTTGTCCATCTTTGAGGTCAGGTATCCAGAACCTGATGAATAGTAAAGAGATTCTTTTTGAGAAGACTGTTGTTCCATCCGTTCATTCTGAAGAAGTTTCAATCATTACCATTTTTGACAATTCTTCCAAGGCTCCCTCGAGGACGCCTGTTAGAATTACATTTGTTCCGAAGACCGCACCCATAATCATCACTGTTCCGGGGCCCATCCCCTACACCTCTGACAAAGCTGTCCCTTGGCACTATGGGGAAAATGTTTATGTTCTTGGAGTCAAGCAAGAGTTTGATGCTGATATCGGCATCAGCAACATGACAGGGCCTGCCAAAGTCACCCGCAGTGGTAGACTTTTCTCACCTGATATTGCTCCGCCAGTTGTCCGAAGACCTGTTGTCATTAAGCCTGCAAGTGTACCTGCTGCCATTCCTGATCAAGTCCCTGTTCCTCCCCCTGTCGCCGAGTCTTCTGACGCTCGGGGCAAAGGGATCGCTACTGATATGCCTGCCCAGACAGAGGCGCCAAAGACAATCAATGTTGAAGCTTCCAAACAGGAGATGGAAGAAATTCTGAAGATTATTAAGAAGAGTGATTATAATGTAGTTGAGCAACTGGGGTAAACCCCATCCAAGATTTCTATGTTATCACTATTGTTGTGTTCAGAGGCCCATTCCAAGGATCTGATTACCTTCCTGAAGACGGCCCACGTACCACAAGAGACATCAGCTGATCAATTTACCGATTGTGTGGCCAATTTAACTACTGATAATGGTTTGGGTTTCTCCTACGCTGATCTAACTGCTAAAGGGAAGAACCATAATGATGCCCTGCATGTCGCCATTGAATGCAGGGGCACTACTCTTGCTCATGTGTTGGTTGACACTGGTTCCTCGTTGAACGTCTTGCCCAAGAAAGCTCTAGACAAGCTGGATTGCGAAGGTTTGGAGCTAAAGCCGAGTAACATTGTTGTCCGGGCCTATGATGGGTCTAAAAGGATGGTGCACGGTGAGGTTGATATTCCAATCAAAGTTGGTTCTCAGGTCTTCAACTCTACATTTTACGTGATGGACATTCAGCCGTCCTATTCTTGTTTGCTGGGTCGTCCATGGATCCACAAAGCTGGAGCCGTAACCTCAACGCTCCACCAGAAGTTGAAGTACCCGGTCAGAGGAAAGATTGTAACAGTTCAAGGGGAGGAGGAGTACATGGTCAGCCACCTCAACTCGTTCCGGTATGTAGAGATGGATGGGGAGTTCATTGAGACCCCATTTCAACACTTTGAAGAGGTTCCTCAGACACTGGCGCCAGCTGAGATTGTGATGGAAGATTCTCCCATGAAGATGGCTTCCTTAAAGGATGCCCAGGCTGTTATTGAGAAGGGTGAGTATGCAAACTGGGGCCGACTTCCTGATTTCACTCAGAAGACTAACAAGTTCGGTTTGGGTTTCACTGCAGAAGCTCAGAGGGCTGTTCGAAGTGCAAGGATTGGAAGACCTCATGTGTTCATCAGCAACTCGGGAGTAAATGCCATCGAAGATGACGTGGAGGAGTCTGAATTTGATAGCTGGATCTATCCTATGACCAACGGTGGACCAAACAACTGGACAACAAAGGATTTCATCCCTATTACTTTTATTGCTCAGTAATGAACTCTTTGTTTCAAATTTGTAACAGACAATGTTTTGAAACTTTATGGCCCGGTGTCTTACCCGGGGCACCGTGGCTTCATTTGTGAGGGCTTTTGTATGCCATTTTCATATATCATTAATAAAAGCATTGGACGTTTTCGCATTTCAAATTTTGTGCTCCTTGTCTTTCTTTATTACATATTGCAAAACAACTATTTTACACACACTCACATATACAGGTCCCAATCCACTCTGGATCTCATTGGTAATGACTCTGCTACTGCCAGTTATAACTTCGAAAATCCGATCAACTTAGCCGAAGACGAAGGTAAAGATGATTGCGAAGTGCCTGGTGAGCTTGCAAGACTACTACTCCAGGAAGAGAGGGCCATTCAGCCACATGAAGAGCCGGTGGAAACAGTGAATCTGGGTACCGAGACAGATAAGAAGGAAGTCAAGATCGGTGCAAATCTGGAGCTTAGTGTGAAACAACGGTTGACTCGGATGCTGCATGACTACGTGGAAATCTTTTCCTGGTCTTACGAAGATATGCTTGGGTTGGATACCGACATTGTGGTTCATCGCCTGCCTACCAAGGAAGACTGCCCTCCGGTAAAACAGAAGGTTCGCCGTTTGCGTCCAGAGATGTCTGAGAAAATTAAGGCCGAAGTTATGAAACAATTTGACGCCGGTTTTCTAGCAGTAACTTCTTACCCTCAGTGGGTCGCCAATGTGGTTCCAGTACCAAAGAAAGATGGTAAGGTCAGAATTTGTGTTGATTACAGAGATTTGAACAGGGCAAGCCCCAAGGATGACTTCCATCTGCCTCACATCGACGTTCTGGTTGACAATACTGCTCAGCACAAGGTATTCTCCTTTATGGATGGTTTCTCCGGTTATAATAAAATCAAAATGGCTCCTGAAGACATGGAAAAGACCACTTTCGTTACCCAGTGGGGTACCTTTTGTTACAAGGTCATGCCTTTTGGGTTAAAGAATGCTGGGGCAACATATCAGCGTGCCTTGGTTGCTTTATTTCACGACATGATCCATCATGAGATTGAAGTATATGTCGACGATATGATTGCAAGGTCCCAAACTGAGGAGGAACACCTTGACCATCTACAGAAACTGTTTGACAGGTTGAAGTTATACAAGCTGAGATTGAACCCAAGCAAATGTACCTTCGGGGTGAGGTCTGGCAAATTGCTAGGTTTCGTTGTGAGCGACAAAGGTATTCAAGTGGACCCTGCCAAGGTGAAATCCATACAAGAGATGCCAGCTCCCAAGACAGAGAAAGAGGTCAGAGGTTTTCTAGGACGTCTGAACTACATTGCCCGATTCATCTCGCACCTAACTGCTACTTGTGAGCCAATCTTCAAACTGCTGAAGAAAGATCAAGTGGTACGTTGGAATGATGAATGCCAAGCCGCTTTCGAAAGAATCAAAGAGTATCTCCAGGAGCCACCCATTCTGATGCCACCAGTGGAAGGGAGACCTCTAATCTTATACTTGACAGTGCTTGACAACTCAATGGGGTGTGTGCTGGGGCAGCATGACGAGTCTGGCCGAAAAGAGCATGCCATTTATTACCTTAGCAAAAAGTTTACCGACTGTGAGACCCGATACTCACTGCTCGAGAAAACTTGCTGCGCTTTGGCATGGGCTACTCGCCGGCTGAGACAGTATATGTTGACTCACACTACTCTTTTGATTTCAAAAATGGATCCCATCAAGTATATCTTCGAAAAGCCTGCCTTGTCTGGAAGAATAGCAAGATGGCAGATGATCCTGACTGAGTATGACATCCAGTACACAACTCCAAAAGCAATCAAGGGAAGTGTATTGGCAGACCATTTGGCACATCAGGCAGTGGATGATTACCAGTCCATGAACTTTGAATTCCCAGACGAGAATATCATGGTAGTAACTGATTGTGAGACACCTGGACCGGATGAAGGACCTGAGGAAGGATCCCGATGGTCTATGCAATTTGATGGAGCTTCAAACGCTTTGGGTAACGACATTGGCGCTGTAATCATATCTCCTAAAGGCTCTCATACTCCGTTTACCGCCCGACTATGTTTCAACTGCACCAACAACATGGCGGAGTATGAAGCATGCATTATGGGTCTCCGAGCTGCAATTGACCTAAGGATTAAGTTTCCGAGTGTCTTCGAAGATTCCACTCTTGTGATCAGTCAAATCAAAGGAGAGTGGGATACGAAACACCCAAATCTTATTCCTTACAAGGAGTATGTATTGACGTTGCTTCCCCATTTCGAGGAGATAACCTTTGAACACTTCCCAAGAGAGGAGAATCAGTTGGCGGACGCGTTAGCTACGATGTCTTCTATGTTCAAAGTCAAGTGGGACAACGAGGCTCCCTGAATCATTATTTGGAAATTGGATGAACCTGCACATTGCTGTGATCTTGAGACCGAAGAGGCAACAAAAAAGCCTTGGTATCATGAAGTGAAGAGGTACCTTGAGACTCAAGAATACCCTGAGGGTGCATCTGTTAATGACAAAAAGTTTCTAAGAAGGTTCGCGGCAAAGTTCTTCATCAGCAATGGCATTCTTTACAAACGTAACCATGACTCAACCTTACTGCGTTGCATGGATAAAATTGAAGCAGAAAGGATCATGGAATAGCTGCATGAAGGTGCCTTCGGAACTCATTCCAGTGGACATACCATGGCAAAGAAAATCCTTCGGGCAGGATATTACTGGTCCACAATGGAAGCCGACTGTTATAAGCATTCTCGGACATGTCACAAGTGCCAGGTCTATGTTGATAAGGTGCATATTCCTCCAGTTCCTCTGAATGTTTTGACAGCACCTTGGCCTTTTGCAATGTGGGGCATTGATATGATCGGCGAGATCAGACCTACGGAATCCAACGGGCATCGTTTCATCCTGGTAGCGATTGATTACTTTACCAAGTGGGTTGAAGCAGCTTCCTTTGCTACGGTCACCAAGAACATCGTGGCACGGTTCATTCGGCACAACCTGATCTGTCGATAAGGTGTACCAGAGAGGATCATTACGGACAATGGTACCAATCTTAACAACAAAATGATCACTGAGCTCTGCGAGTAATTCAAGATACAACATCATAACTCTTCTCCCTACCAGCCGAAGATGAATGGGGCTGTAGAAGCAGCTAATAAGAACATTAAGAAGGTTGTGCAGAAGATGACAGTGACATACAAAGACTGGCATGAGATGTTACCATTTGCTCTTCATGGGTACCGTACCTCAGCACGGACGTCAACAGGGGCAACACCCTATTCCTTGGTTTATGGCATGGAGGCAGTCTTGCCCATTGAAGTTCAGATACCTTCTCTTCAGATCATGAAGGATGCAGGTTTGAGCGAAGACGACTGGATTCAGACCCGACTTGATCAATTGAATCTAATCGACGAAAAGAGACTTACTGCTATTTGTCATGGTCAGACATACCAAAAACGAATGATCAAGGCATTTAACAAGAAAGTCAGACGACAAGAGTATCAAGTTGGGAACCTGGTAATCAAGCACATCATTCTATCTCAAGGTGATCCCAGGGGCAAATGGACCCCTACTTACGAAGGGCCATTTGTGGTTAAGAACATATTCTCAGGAGGAGCGATGATTCTAACCACCATGGATGGTGACGACCTTCCTCACCCCGTCAATGCAGACATAGTAAAAAGATACTACGCATAATCAAAGACCCGCTAGGTTGACTAGCCTAGGCAAAAATAAGGGCTTCCCGGCGAACCAAAAGGGTTCGGGCAAAAATAAGGGATGAAAATAAAAAAATCTGTACACCCGGCAAGTCGAAAACCTGAAAAGGCAGCTTGGGCAAAAATGGGTATCCCGGTGGACTGAAAACCCGAAAGGGCGGTTCAGGCAAAAGTTAGGGATTAAAGCGTAATACTATGTCTCATTGGATCACCTCGCATCCGGACTTCGGTATCAACTATCAGGCTCGGACGACGCTAGTCAATCAGATTCACCTTCAACTAAGCAACAAAGTGATAAGATGCTTGAAGATATAAAGGCAATAGCAGAGTTGGAACCCAGTGGGATTATTCACATAGCTGTTTTGTTTTCACAAATTGTATAAATTCTATTTGTTCGGCGGCGTTCTCTTACTAGGACGTCAGCCTCTTGTACAAAACGCCTATTTACAGGCCAAACTTCAAAATCAATACAGACTCATTTTCAAATAAATTTCAAATTGTTTTTCCTTTATCTGTTTTGTTTTGCAAAGAATGTCCAATGTTCATTTTTGATATATGCATTTGACATTAAATTGCTGCTCATAAATATTTACATGCGAAACAAAGGACTAATTATGGGTGATATCAGAAACAGGGCAATAAGATTTGTCTGAGCGGTCTAATTGCTTTGCCCACCAGGTACCAAGGTATATATTCAGCTGAAGAATATGGCTAAGATACTTTCACTCCCCCCAGAGTAAGACAACAATGGTGGCTCTCCCAGCTGAGACTTGCAACTATGAACAAATCAGCAATGCTCCCCCCAAGCAGAGCTCGTCCACCATCAACGCTAAAAAGGTTGGGTATCCCCCAGAAGGTCTTAATATTCCCCGGCGGAGTATAAGGATATCCCCCAGCAAACATAAGAGTATCCCTGGCAGTCTTAAATATTCTTCAACGGAATATAAGAATGTTCCCCGGCAGAATGCAAGACACCCCCAGTGGAGCCATTTCCCCAGCGCAGTCTAAAAAGCTTCCCTAATGGAGTTGAATCATCTTCCCCAGTAGATTCTAGAAGCTTATCCCCTGCAGAGTACAAAATAAATCTCCCCAGCCAATTTCAGAAGGTTATCCCCATCAAGTTGCAACTGAAAAGTCATCCCCATCGAAGTTCTTTCTTTCCCCAAGCAGGACTTCTATCCTCAACGGACTCAATATCACCAGTAATGATAATCAATCCCCAGCGGAGTTCATCATCGAAATCCCCAACAGAGCTTATCAACGGAATCCCCAGCGGAGTTTATCGTCAGAAATCTCAGTAAAGTATCTCTTCCCCACATAGTATTTTCCCTCGGAGTAATCTCTTCATCATGTTTATACCCCAACATAGTTCTTTTCTCTTAGCAGGTTTATTCTCACAATCATCTTCGTTCACCATCCCCAGCGGAAACGAAGAATTCAACTCTATTCTCCAGCAGCTTCGGGATTTATTTTCCCCAGCTAAAACATTACATGTCCATACATCATGATACATGCATATACGCATCATACCATACAATCTCATTTATTTTGAGAACATCATTGCCTGATCCATATCATGAATTGCATATGACTGACCTTTACCTTTCAGGAAAGATACAGTTAAAGTTCTCAGCTTAGTCGAAGATCTGACCAGTTCTTAAATCTCAATTGAATTATCATCGGTTGAATTTCAGATAAGGTTCTCAATCTCGACGGTTCCTCCGTCATAGTATGGACAAGTTCTATAACCTCAGCGGTTTACTCCATTGAGCACGAGACAGCTCCTGGATCTTGATGAAGATGTTTCCCTACGTCATAGTGTGGACGAGTACTATAACCTCAACGGTATACTCCATTGAGCACGAGTCAGTTCCTAGATCTTGATGTTTTCCTCCGTCATAGTGTGGACAAGTTCTATAACCTCAGCGGTTTACTCCATTGAGCACGAGACAATTCCTAGATCTTGATGAAAATGTTTCCCTGCGTCATAGTATGGACGAGTACTATAACCTCAATGGTATACTCCATTGAGCATGAGTCAGTTCCTAGATCTTGATGTTTTCCTCCGTCATAGTGTGGACAAGTTCTATAACCTCAGCGGTTTACTCCATTGAGCACGAGACAATTCCTGGATCTTGATGAAGATGTTTCTCTACGTCATAGTGTGGACGAGTACTATAACCTCAACGGTATACTCCATTGAGCACGAGTCAGTTCCTAGATCTTGATGTTTTCCTCCGTCATAGTGTGGACAAGTTCTATAACCTCAGCGGTTTACTCCATTGAGCACGAGACAGTTCCTGGATCTTGATGAAGATGTTTCCCTACGTCATAGTGTGGACGAGTACTATAACCTCAACGGTATACTCCATTGAGCACGAGTCAGTTCCTAGATCTTGATGTTTTCCTCCGTCATAGTGTGGACAAGTTCTATAACCTCAGCGGTTTACTCCATTGAGCATGAGACAGTTCCTGGATCTTGATGAAGATGTTTCCCTACGTCATAGTGTGGACGAGTACTATAACCTCAACGGTATACTCCATTGAGCACGAGTCAGTTCCTAGATCTTGATGTTTTCCTCCGTCGTAGTATGGACAAGTTCTATAACCTCAGCGGTTTACTCCATTGAGCACGAGACAGTTCCTGGATCTTGATGAAGATGTTTCCCTACGTCATAGTGTGGACGAGTACTATAACCTCAACGGTATACTCTATTGAGCACGAGTCAGTTCCTAGATCTTGATGTTTCCTCCGTCATAGTGTGGGCAAGTTCTATAACCTTAGCGGTTTACTCCATTGAGCACGAGACAGTTCCTGGATCTTGATGAAGATGTTTCCCTACGTCATAGTGTGGACGAGTACTATAACCTCAACGGTATACTCCATTGAGCACGAGTCAGTTCCTAGATCTTGATGTTTTCCTCCGTCATAGTGTGGACAAGTTCTATAACCTCATCGGTTTACTCCATTGAGCATGAGACAGTTCCTGGATCTTGATGAAGATGTTTCCCTACATCATAGTGTGGACGAGTACTATAACCTCAACGGTATACTCCATTGAGCACGAGTCAGTTCCTAGATCTTGATGTTTTCCTCCGTCGTAGTGTGGACAAGTTCTATAACCTCAACGGTTTACTCCATTGAGCACGAGATAGTTCCTAGATCTTGATGAAGATGTTTCCCCCCAATTGAATTATGAACAGCTTCTTAAAATTCAACTGAGGCATTCTCCCAGTTGAAGTACAGGCAGGTTCCTAAATTTCAACGAAGTTAGACTTCCCCAGTGGAATCTTCTACAACAACGGGTACGCAAGTTCTCGCTAAGGAATCTCTTATGCGATCGACACCCCTGCATATGGAATCTATAAGCCCATCCTCCTACCAACAATCTCCAAATGGCATCTGTAAGCCCATTCCTGACATCACAATGCTGATACTACACCATGCGAGTGCAAATTTCTGGGCACTCTAGTGTTCAATCATCTTCCACCTTCGGATCATGAAAGGCACGCAAGCCAATCTACATCCTCAGGTTTAAGAAGATTGAACAGGGGCAACTGTTGTACCCCAAAATTTTCCCTCTCATGTTTTCCAAAGTTTTCCCCCTGCATGGTTGATCACAAACTCTTGCCTAAGGAAAAGGAAAATTTTTTAGTGATGCTTTAAGTACATTTCGATTGGCATTCTGAAAGACCCTTCGATTGGCATTCTGAAGGAGCATTTCGATTGGCATTCTGAAAGACCCTTCGATTGGCATTCTGAAGGAGCATTTCGATTGGCATTCTGAAAGACCCTTCGATTGGCATTCTGAAGGAGCATTTCGATTGGCATTCTGAAGGAGCACTTCGATTGGCATTCTGGACATGCGCTTTCGATTGGCATTCTGAAAAATACTTCGATTGGTGTTCTGAAGGAGCCTTTCGATTGACATTATGGACAAGTACTTCGATTGGCATTATAACAGTGTCCTTCGATTGGAATTCAAAAAAGGTCCATTCGAAGAAGCATTCAAAGGGGCCATTCGAAGAAGCTTTCGAAGAGCATTCGAAGGAGGCCATCAGCCCATTCGAAAGAGAGCATTCGAAGGAGACCATCAGCCCATTCGAAGAGGAGCATTCGAAGGCCAGCTGCAGGTCATTCAAAATTCAAAAAGGGACAGGATCCCATGTGTTTAGCCAACGTTACAAACTCTTATTCATGGCTTTCAAACACATAATTAACGTTACAAATCCTCCTTCATGGCTGTCAAAACACTTAATCAAGGTCATTTAAACCTTTGTCTTCCTGTCCCCTTCACCCCCTCTATATAAAGGATTCACAAATGCTGCAAGAACACAAGAAAAATATATAGAAAAAGAGAAGACTTGGAGAGACGCTGCCCAGAATTTTCCAAGCCAAAGCTGCCATCCAGCGAACATCTCCTCCCTCAGAACTACAGGTCGAAGCACTTTTGTTTGGTAAAAGAAAAAAAATCTAATCTCAAGCTCACTCTCAAATTCATTTCGATTGCATATTCATATTTTTATTTCTGTTTGTGAATGATTTAATGTGCTTCATGTGAGCTACAGTGCAGAGTTGAGATTGTGCCATTGCTTGGGCACAATCTGAGTTTATCCTTCGAATCCCAGGATAAAATAAACCCAGACCCAGATTCAGCAGGTGCGAATAAGGGGGAGATTCGAACCAGGGGGGTAAAACCCCCCCTGGACCTTTAACACGTGTTTCGTTTTGCAGGAACCTCATGCTCAGCTTCTTGTTCAGAGCTTCGAAGCTCAACATTTTAGCTTCGAACTGGACCCAAGACTTCCAGTTCGAAAGATGACATGTCCAGATCGAACCCCCTCAGAGTGCAGCCCCTCATGCCCCTTCGATCCAGATTCTTCACTGGGTCGAAAGACAGCCTGCCTCTCTTTCGACCCAGGCCTCCAGAATTACTTTTTTTCCCCTCTTATTTTGCTGCCTGGCCCATTTGTACTCTGTTTATTTTGTTTCCGTTTATTCCTTTCAGTTTTAGTTCTAATTAAAAATCATAAAAAATAAACAACTTAGAATTAGGATTTAATTTAATTAATCATTTTAACTTATTTTCTCCAATTTTAAAATCGGTAGACTTAGATTTTATTCAAATTTAATTTTTTTTCATAAACAAAAATACAAAAAATATTAGGTTTGTTTTAGAATAAATTTTAATCAGTATTTTTTTTAATTAATTAAATTTGACTTAACTGAATAAAATAAAACAACAAAAAGATTATATGCTAGGTTTTTTTTAGTTTCATGCGCGTTTATTTTATCGTAACTGCTTATTATTCCCCCAATTTTGGACATGTAAATAATCCCCTCCGCGAAGCCTTGTAATAGTGTAGTATTTACAGTTTCTGCACTTCAAATTCCTGTACATATATTAACTGCTTAGATGTATGCTAACTAGGATTGTATGACAAGATCTAAAAACAAATGGTAGAACACCTAAAAATACAAAGATAATATAAACTGGAAATTGACACACTTGCACATGCCACTCCTAGGATACACCTCATTTGGTTGCCTCAAATGTGGTCATTAAGTATAGGATGTTTTAGAGGTCGTCCTTTTTGTCCCAAGATCATAAGTTGCCTCGAAATGGTTGCCTCGATAAAAATGATCTAAGACATTAGGATTACCACTAAAGTGTCCTAACGTTGCTTTAGTGACCACAAGTCCCTTAAATCGAATTGACCCGAAAAACTCCAACGACGGTGCTACCTACTCCTCAATAGTGGGATAGCACTGTCTAAAGGACAGTTGCACAGTTTAATTCCTTTTCGAGTAGGTAGATGTTCTTAAGTACTTGCTCTCTTTTAAAACAAAAACAAAAAATTTTCGCACTTACACTTTCATCAAAAACAAAACTCTTTTCAAAACCCACAATCACAAAGAAAAGCAAACCTTTTGAAAACATAGTGAGCAAGTACCTAAGAGCCCGTGGATAACCACAGATAGAAAGGGTGCTAACACCTTCCCTTTCTATAATCTACCTCCCGAACCCGAGAAACATCTCGAAAGGGAATTTTTCTGTGCTTTTGTCCTTTCCCTTGTTGGATAAAATAATAGACGGTGACGACTCTTGCTTACCGCGACACTTTGCAAAAACAAACGCAAACGCGAACCAGCATATTAAAAAACAGTCAGTTCTCGTTCCCACCGATCACACTTTTCATCTTTCTTTGGCACATGAACCACATTTGCAACCCATTGAGGATAAGACGTGACAGCTAAAAAACCTGCATTGAACTGCTTCATTACCTCAGCCTTTATCTTCTCAGACATATCCGACCGCATCTGACATACCTTTTGTTTAACAGGAGGGTAGTCTTCCTTCATAGGCAGACGATGAACCACAATATCGGTATCCAACCATGGCATATCTTCATATGACCAAGCAAATACTTCCACGTAGTCATGTAGCATCTGAACCAATATGCTTTTGACAATGTCTTCTAGGTTGGCGCCTATCTTGATCTCTCTCCTGTCTGTCTCAGTACCTAAGTTGATGACTTCGATTGGCTCTTCATGAGGTTGAATAGCTTTCTCTTCTTGTATTAAAAGTCTGGCTAGTTCCCCTGGTATTTCACAATCTCCCTCGCCTTCGTCTTCGGCTTGGTGAATTTGATGTTCGAAATCATACTTGGAAATAGTAGAGTTGTTGACAATAAGGTCCAGAGTGGATGATGATATAAAAATGTGTGTGTGTGTGCACATGTAAGATACATGGCTATTGAAAAAAGTAATAAAGGAAATGAAAGACAATGAACATAAAATTTGAATGCAAAGAGGTCCAATGGTTTATATTAAATGATCATATGATAGATGAAACATGAGCAAAAACCTTAAAAAATGGACCAAAGTGCCCCGGGCAAGGCACATGGCTTAGAAGTCGTTGTTTGGAAATAATATTACAGACATAGAGTTCTTGAATTGACAGAAAAAGTAAACAGTAATTACTCCTCAATGAAAGAAACAGGAATGAAATCCTTTTCATGCCAATTGTTGAGCTTCCCTTCGGTTGTTGGGTAGATCCAGTCTTCAAAAGCACACTCATCATCGGAGTCTTCTACAGCGTTCACTTCAAGATTTTTGAGGTGGAGAGGCGGCTTTCCAGCACGAGTACTTCTAACTTCTTTCTGAGCTTGGGAACCTAACCCAAACTTGTCTTCCTTGAACGGGATGTCGAGGAGTTGACCCCACATCACATTGTTTCCTTCTTCTACCATAGCACGAGCATCCTTAAGAGAAACCATCTTGGGAATAACATTATCAGCTCTTGGAGTGTCGGAGGACATTTTGGTGGCGGCCACAACTTCAAACGTCTAGCAAGGAGTTTCTATGAATTCTCCATCCATTTCTACGTATTTGAAAGAATTGAGATGGCTTACCATAAATTCTTCCTCGCCGCAAACAGTGACAACCTTCCCTTGAACTGGATATTTTAACTTTTGATGGAGAGTAGAAGTGACCGCTCCTGCCCCATGGATCCATGGGCGCCCAAGCAAGCAAGAATACGCAGGCCGTATGTCCATTATATAGAATGTGGAGTTGAAAATCTGTGAACCCACCTTAATTGGGAGATCCACCTCTCCATGAACTGTCCTTCTCGACCCATAAAATTCCCTCACAACAATATTACTTGGTTTCAAAACCAAACCTTCACAGTCTAGCCGATCTAAAGCGCCTTTAGGTAACACATTTAAAGATGAGCCGGTATCCACCAAGACATGAGCCAAAGTTGTCCCTTTACATTCAACAGAAACATGCAAGGCTTTATTGTGATTTTTTCCCATGGGAGTTAAATCTGCGTCGGAGAACCCCAGACCATTGTCAGCTGTCAGACTTGCTACGCAGTTCTCAAATTGATCGGCTGTGGTTTCTTGAGGCACATGAGCCTTCTTCAAAAACTTAATCAAAGCTTGTGCATGGGCGTCCGAACATAGAAATAAGGATAACATTAATATTTTAGAAGGGGTTTGCCCCAACTGCTCTACTATTTTGAAGTCGCTTTTCTTGATGATCTTCAGAATCTCCTCCATCTCTTGAGCAGATGGTTCTTCCATAACAAACTTTTTAGCAGGTGCCTCTTCCCTAGCAGGCTCACCTTCTTTCCCTTTCCCCTTAATACTGGCACTAGAATTGCCATTGGTTATGCGGACTGGAACTGTGGTAGTGGTTGGTGGTGAGATATTAGGGGAAAAGACCCTTCATGTTCTTGTGACCTTACTAGAACCAGTAATATTAGTAACACCAGCTTCATTATCATCAATCCAAGAATCTTGTTTTACCCCATGGTAATAAACCTCGACATTGTAATTCCATGGCACCGCTTTATTAGAGGCGTATGGAACAGGTCCGACAGTAGTGATTATGAGAGGAGCAATGATCGGTTCGTTCGAAATCCTGATAGGACCTTTGGATGTGTGATCGGTGGATCTGGAACTGACTGTTTAACGCTGGTTCATGAAATGTCGCGGAAGCAAGAGTCGCCACCGTCGTTTATTTTCTCCAAATGGAAAGGACAAAAGCACAGAAAAATTCCTTAAAGAGATTGCTCTCGGTTCGGGAGGTAGATTTATAGAAAGGGAAGGTGTTAGCACCCTTTCTATCCATGGTTATCCATGGGCTCTTAGATACTTGCTCATTTGTGTTTTCAAAAATGGTTTGTTTGCTTTTTAACTGTGGGTTTTAAAAAGTTTCTTTGAAAATTCCAATTCGACTCTTGTATCGGTCCTCAAGAGTGTTTGAAAAGTTGCTTTCGAAAGCTTTTTGAAAAGGTGTCGGTGTGAAAAGTATTTTTGATTGGTTTTGAAATTAGAGCAAGTATCTAGAGTCGTCTACCTACCCTAAGGAATTCGTCTGTGTAAATGTCCTTAAAGTAGTGCCATCCCACCATTGAGAGGTAGGTAGCACCACCGTTGGAGGTGTTCGGGTCAATTCGAAGGTTCGGGACATGGTGATCACCAGAGCAACAGGAAGATACCTTAGAAGCTACCCTCATGCCAGGTTCCCGGATCATGAGAACTTACTAAGACATCCTCTACTCGACGATCACCTTTCGAGGCAAGGCAACAGTGAGGCGTACCCTAGGGGTGGTGTGTGATTTGTGTGTCAGATTCATTTATTTTTGTCTTGTCATGTCATGGGTGATCTACGCGTTTGTTTTTATTTTGTCATTCATTCTTGCATGCATTTATTAACAGTTAAAAAGATGCGGAAATTAAAAGTTCTAAACTATTACAAAGGCACGGGTCCACATCGCCAAATTTAATCCAGGACCCGATTTGACAGAAAATAAAGGAAAGTGCGAGAAATTAAATTTACACGGCTTTGGGAGAATTACATCAATATTTAAAAGAAATAAAATAAAATGCGCGAATTGGATTAAAATTGAAAGCGAGGGCGTTGGACCCTTTTTAATGAAATTAAATTATTATTTACAAATTAATTAAATTAAAATAAAAAAAGAAATTGTTTTTGAGGTTTTTTTTGGTATTTATGATTTTTTTGATGAGAATTAAATGAAATTAAAATATTAATTAACCCTAATTCTAGTTTTTTTATTTGTTAAGAAAATATGGAAATTACCTAAAATTAAACCTAATTAATTAATGCAATTTGATTTATAAAAATAAATAATTAATTATTAGTGATGAAAAAAAATAAAAGAAAAAAAAGTAATTAAAGTAATTAAAACTAATTCTACAAGTTTTTAATTTATTAAGAAACGATATTAAAATTAACCCTAGAATAAAAACTAATTAATTGATACAAGACTTTATTTACAAAAATATTAGTTAAATAAAATATATTTAATTTTTTTGTCTTTTCTGATTTTTATATTATTTTTTATATTTTATGAAAATAAACTAAATTAAAGGAATTAATTAAAAAAGAAATAATTGAAACAAATAAAATAAAGAAAAGAAAAGAAATACAATACCTTGGGGGGTTCTGTCCCCAATTGGAGGTAAAGTCCTAGCAATTCTGGCCCATTAAGCCTTGGCCTTATTGACTTTTTGGCTAGCGTGTAGGTGCGTTGACTGAGCGTTCCATAGACCTTGATTTTGGACCATTGGATTGATGTCATAGGCCATGTGGCAAGCTGGATATGAGGGACGTATGGTGGACGCTTGCTTGGAAATTACATAGAAGCACCATTAGAAAAATAATATGGAATAGAAAGGGGGACCTGGGATTCGAACCCAGGTCCCAGAGATTACCACCCAAACACCTTGCCAATGGAGCTGTGAACGCGTTTTGATAATCATATGACCAACAATAAATATAAGGTAAAACAAGAGTTAGTGGGATTTTAGCGCGAAAATTTAAACGAGCCACTTGCTATCCCACACGTCATCGTCTTCCTCATTGTTTGTATTTTCCTGAAACATGAAAAAGAATTAGCGGGGGTTTTGAACCCCCCCAAAATATGCCCTTTTCAATAATAGCGAATAGGCTATGGTGCTATATAAATTAGGCGCGAGTGTTGCATTAGAATCGTCCAAGCTTCCTGAATTCAACCATGGTATTGAGGTGTCTCAATTTTACAGTAGGTGAAAGTACCCAATTTGAAATTTGAAGAACCCTAATAATCGTCCATGGTAGTTTCACGTATGGGTGATGAAAACTCAATCAAACAACTGGGTTAGCTTCAGAATGACAAGAGCAATACAAAACAAGCATTAGATTTGAAAATTATGGCATGAATGATCAGATGCGATTATGCAAAAAAAAGTGATACAGTCTGACTTATAACTACCAATTCTTGATGTTTCAAGCTATGATTTTGATTCAGACTCCTTCCTTGAAGCTTCAGGAACACAATAGGATGATTATTTGGCCTTGAATCGCACTGGAAGGTGGTTTTCAGTATTTGAGTTTTCTTGAAAAAATGCAAACTTTGTTATGGATGTATGGCGCAGCTTGGAGGTCATGAGCATTAGGGTTGGCATGTATATATGTACTGGAATGATTAGGGTTGAAAAATTGATCCAAAGAACCTTTGCATTGATGAAGAGATCTTTGATTTTCATGGCAAATATTTTTCAATCTTTTTCACATGTTTTTGATGCCAATCATATCCAATTGCCTTGATTCTTTCCAAATCTGATCATGCACGAAATATTGAGTGTATTTTATGCATAAAAAGATTTAAAACCTTAGGTTTGGTATTTTTCATATATTTTAATTAATTAAATGAATTATTAGCAATTTAAAATTCAAATAAATAAATAAAAATGGTGAAAAACTTCCCTTTGGGCCAAATGGTTGTGCACATGCCTTGGATGATGAATCTTGGAAGAAAAAGAGGCCCATTAGCATTTTTAAGACTTTTGAAGCAATGTTGACTTTTCAAAATATCCAAAAATTTCCCAACTTCCACAAGGCATAACTTGCTCAATTTTTAAGCTTTGCTCATGTTCTTGGACATTTTGGAAAGGTCTTGAAGTCCTCTAACCAATGCCTTTGGTCCCATGTCATTTTGATTTACCAATCTCAAGTTATGGCCTTTGACTTAAATTCCCTTTTTGTTCACTTTTGAAAATGACCTATAATGTTGAGATTGATAACTTTTTGTGAGAGCATTTCTTGGACTTGAAGTGTGAAGAGGAGTTGTAGGAAATGTCATTCTCTTCACAATGAGCTTTGGATGGAATTTTTTTGATAAACCATGTGGAAGTTATGCCTTGGTCAAGTTACAGTTGACTTTTTCAACTGTCCAAATATGGAAACTTTTGCATCTTGAGACTTTTTGAGCCAAGCTTTGAGAATCATGATCAAGCATTGATCAAATGATGTTTGTGGCTTCAAAATGAGATGTTGACCAAAAATTTGAACTTTTGACTGTCAAATGACCATTTTGCCCCTACAGTTGACTGTAGTGCAATTAGGGTTTTTGACTGTGCAATTTTGTGCTGTAAGTCTTGAAACTTGGTATGAGGATGCTTGACCATGTTTGTAAGCATGTGGGACTTGATTGGACCCTTGGAAACTTCAATTTCTTTGTCAGAACCAAAACCCTAGTTTTGACTGTTAGGAGGTCCTTGAACTGTGCAACCCTTGGGGAGATTTGAAGCATGCTCTTTGCAATTCTTGAAGAATATGGGAGGGCAAATTTTGGGGTACAATAGTTGCCCCTGTTCAATCTTCTTAGACTTGAGGATGCAGATTGGCTGACGTGCCTTTCGTAATCCGAAGGTAGAAGATGATTGAACACTAGAGTGCCCAGAAATTTGCGCTCACATAGTAGTGTGATGGGGGGAATGGGCTTATAGATGCCATTTGGAGATTGATGAATAGGATGATGGGCTTATAGATGCCATGCTGAGAGATGATGGATGGGTGGATGGGCTTATAGATGCCATCTGGGTGTTGATCGCGTAAGAGATTCCTTAGCGAGAACTTGCGTACCTGCAAAAGAAAAGGATTACCTGACCTGTTACAGGAGTTGGTCTTCAAATTCTTTGTGTAGATGTGTCCTAACTGGTTACAGGAGCTGGATCTGGACCTTCAAAAGGTGATGAATGAACCAGGGATGGTTACTACCTCAACAGGAACGCCGAGAGAACCTTGGATGAATACTACCTCAACAGGAACGTTGAGAGAATCTTGGGGCGACTTCAACCTCAACAGTAATTATTGAGAGAATCTTGGGCGACTTCAACCTCAACAGTAATCATTGAGAGAATCTTGGGCGACTTCAACCTCAACAGTAATCATTGAGAGAATCTTGGGCGACTTCAACCTCAACAGTAATCATTGAGAGAATCTTGGGCGACTTCAACCTCAACAGTAATCATTGAGAGAATCTTGGGCGACTTCAACCTCAACAGTAATCATTGAGAGAATCTTGGGCGACTTCAACCTCAACAGTAATCATTGAGAGAATCTTGGGCGACTTCAACCTCAACAGTAATCATTGAGAGAATCTTGGGCGACTTCAACCTCAACAGTAATCATTGAGAGAATCTTGGGCGACTTCAACCTCAACAGTAATCATTGAGAGAATCTTGGGCGAATTCAACCTCAACAGTAATCATTGAGAGAATCTTGGACGACTTCAACCTCAACAGTATCATTGAGAGAATCTTGGATATCTTCAACCTCAACAGTAATCATTGAGAGAATCTTGGGCGACTTCAACCTCAACAGTAATCATTGAGAGAATCTTGGGCGACTTCAACCTCAACAGTAATCATTGAGAGAATCTTGGGCGACTTCAACCTCAACAGTAATCATTGAGAGAATCTTGGATATCTTCTACTGAGTCTTTATCAGGAAAATCTGTTAGGGGTCGATTTAGCTGGACTAGAGAAGGCCTTGGACTGGATAAGAAACAAAAAAATCTTAGGGTCGATTTAACTGAACCGGTCTAGGTCTTGAAATGTCTTCAACTGGATAAGAAACTGGGAGATCTTAGGGTCGATCTGACTGAACCAGAGAAGGCCATGGACGGGATAAGAAACAGAAAAATCTTAGGGTCGATTTAACTGAACCGGTCTAGGTCTTGAAATCTTCAACTGGATAAGAAACAGGGAGATCTTAGGGTCGATCTGACTGAACCAGAGAAGGCCTTGGACGGGATAAGAAACAGAAAAATCTTAGGGTCGATTTAACTGAACCGGTCTAGGTCTTGAAATCTTCAACTGGATAAGAAACAGGGAGATCTTAGGGTCGATCTGACTGAACCAGAGAAGGCCTTGGACTAGATAAGAAACAGAAAAATCTTAGGGTCGATTTAACTGAACCGGTCTAGGTCTTGAAATATAGTTGAGAACTTAACTGGATCTTTCCTGAAAGGTAAAGGTCAGTCATATGCAATGCATGATATGGATCAAGCAATGATGTTCTCAATATAAATGAGATTTGTAAGATATGATGCGTATATGCATTCTATAATGTATGGAAGTGCGATGTTTATGAATGTATGTTTGTCGTCTTAGGAAAATAAATCCTTGACGGGTGCCGGGAAGTCACATCCTGGGCTGATGTTGAAGAATAGATCTTTGCCTCCGCTGGGGATGATAGTTGCAAGAATACCGGTAGGAGAAGATGACTCCGTTGGGGAATGAACTTGGCGAATGGATTACTCTGCGGGGAGAAAAGTACTCTAGCGATCGTGCTGGGAAGCAATACTCTGTGGGGAGAGAGATACTTTGCTGAAATGTTGATAATAACTTGCTGGGGATACCCTTGTTGTGTTGGAAGTGTTAATAGACTTCGCTGGGGATAAGAAAACTTCGTCGAGGACGCTCTTTCCATGGCTATTGGCTGAGGATAACCCAGTTATATCCTGGTAAGGAAATAACTCTTTAAATAAAGGCCGGGGGACGCGTTCGTGCTTCGCGGGGATAAGCTTCCAGAATCTACTGGGGATAAGCTTGCTGCTTGGGGAGATGGATTCCAACTTTCTTGGGGAAACTGGATTGGACTCTCCTGGGGAAGTATTGAACTGTATTGGTTATGTTCTTCAACAGAACCTACCTTGATACCTTGGAGGATAGAACAATCAGATTGCTTAGACAACCCTTTATTTCCCCTGTTTCCGAGATGAGGGAGGAAGGCCTGTGGAGGTGCTTGATAGTTGTTGATGGACAAACCTTCTTCTGGTAGGAAAGTGACAAGATGCCGGGACATAGTCGTACGCTTTGATCCCTAACTTTTTCCTGGACCGCCCTTTCTGGTTTTTGGTCCACCGGGATACCCATTTTTGCCCAAGCCGCCTTTTCAGGTTTTCGACTTGCCGGGTGTACAGATTTTTTCATTTCATCCCTTCATTTTGCCCGAACCTTTTTGGTTCGTCGGGAAGCCCTTATTTTTGCCTAGGTATGTCAACCTAGCGGGTCTTTGATTATGCACAGTATTTTCTCGACTATGTCCACGCTTGTAGGGCTTTGCCCCTGTTAGAAGTGTTCTGTTATGCCACCCAAAGATGTTTGATCAGGCAAGATTCGTTGTTGGAATGCCCCAAGTGACTCAGACGGAGATTTGCCTCAGGCTTTTTGGCCCTTTGAGAGATTCTCCGAATCTTGATTGGACTGCCCCAGATAATAGACCGTGATCATATCATGCCCCTTGATTGGAAGTGCTTCTGTTCATTAAACTTTCGTCGTGCGAACTTCTATGCTGTTCAAACAAAAAGTCATATGCAAACAATGTTATATCAAAAATGCAAAGCTTATGTCTGTCTCGAAGATTTTGAAAATGCATTCTTTTCATAAAACAAGTGATTGTTTGTAAAACGTGACGTCAACTCCGTATTTTACAGCAAGCCTTAAGGAGTCAGGATACCTTTGTAACAGTATGCTTTCGAACTAACCCATGCTTCAGCTAGGACTTTTAAGGGTTGTAACGTGGCTTGGTTCACGGTTCAAGAAACAAAGGATAAAGGCTCAAATTATTTGTACCCACCCGTTCTTCGTGATGTTCTTCAAACCTAAGCTCAGTTGATCATGCGTTAGACCTTGTTTGAGTCTTTGTTCCGAAATTCTAGTGATGGTTCAGATGTTGATAACTTATTTTGAATAGGCATTCATTTTTTTGTCGAGGGTTTGTAATCCCTTTCTTTTGCCTGAACTGTTTCTTTTATGATTACAGCCAGCGGGATGCCCCAGTTTTGTAAGTCCCCTTCATAGGTTTTGACTTATTGGGTTTTTATTTTTGAGATATGATGACTGCCTTTCTTTATTGATTATTCGGAACCATCACTGTCTTTCTTCGTTTTGTAAGGATTTCTTTGGTGCCATTTGTTATGCACTTGGATCAACTGAGAGAACTACCCTGCCCCAGGTTATGATTAAGGGTTTTAAATTTCAAAAAGAAAAACTCCTACTTCTTTGGCTCAGATGGGTTGACGAGGGATTATCATCCTTATAACTCCAGTGTTTAGGGATTGAAACAATGCCTGTACCTCATCCGCTGGGTCTGTTCAAAAGCATACTGTAAGGATCGTGGTATCGTTTTCGTCATCCTCCCTCAAGAGGCTTAGAATTGAGAGTTGATCATCAGAAAAAATATGAAAATAATTTGCGTATAGTGAATACGAATATATTGCTTCAAAACAGACATATGCGATGCATTAATGGAATAACAATGTTTAACATGAGTAAATGTTTGAAAAAAAGAAAATTGCAACTTGAACATTCGAATGAACAAAAATTTCTCAATCCTAGCCCTGTTTTTGCAAGGGAGCAGTGATCACGTTGGGAGTCTCGGCGGGCTCGAACTCAATCTCTTTAGCATCGATCATGTTCTGAATCTTGTACTTCAGTGCCCAACAATCCTCAGTATCGTGCCCCGGGCTACCAGAATGGTAAGTGCACCTTGCTTTTGGGTTGTAATTTGGAGAGGAAGTCTTTGGATTTGCAGGAGGGTTGATCACCGCAATCAGGTTCATCCTTAACATGTGCTGCAAAGCTCGTGACCATGGCATGTTGATGTTGGTGAATTGTCTCTTAGGCTCGTCCGACATGTTCTGATTAACCCGCCGTTCTTGGCGAGGTCGTTGTTGGACCTGTGAAGTAGTAGCAACTCGGAGAAGTCTATTCATTGGACCCGACCTTTGCCCTCTTGGAAGCTGTTCCATGACCTGGTCTCTGATTTGGGCTGGTTGCTTCATGCCTTGAGGAAGCTGACTGATCATGGCCCTCAACTCTCCTTGCTCCTGAGCTAAACCTTGAATGAGGGCCCTTTGCCCCAGCATCTGGGTTTTCAATGTGTCTACCTCAGCTTGTAGACGTTTCAGCTGTTCGTCCTTGTCATCTTCAGGACTCTTTCTGATCAGATTCCCCATGAGGAGTGTCCTCAACTCTTCCTGCCCCTTGGATAGGCTTAGGAAGATCTCCTTGAACTGAGTCTCTTGAGCAAAAAGGTCCTGGTTATCTTGTTGGGAAGCCATTGCTGAAATAAACAGCGGGAAAGGTAAGTGACCTGTAACAAGGATACCTGCTATGCAATGATGCGTATGACATGCATGTAATGTTTTCAAGGACCTCGCAGGATAAACAAGAAAATTTGTTAGAACTTGGGTCCGGTAGCTTGATTGAAGGAACTTCGGGTTGTTGAGAGTCCTTCTTCAAGAGTCAAAGGCTCACCATATCCAGTGGGTCATAGCCTCTGACAACTTTGGCTAGAGGAGAATAAATCCTCTTTGCCCCTTGCTAGATGTTTGATTCATCATGATCTGCATCACAAGCCCTTGAGATCCTTGAAATGGGTTAGGATGTATGCAATGGTATGATGTTATGTTATGCATGGGGTAATGTAAGTAACCCTGTTATGAGTCCTTAATTAAGGACTGCAAACCAAAACCTGCAAGAAACTTAGTATACCCTGTTATGAGTCCCAATTAAGGACTATAAACAAAACCTGCAAGTAGCTCATGTGTCAGATAACAAGCATGCAAGTAGTCAAGTACGAAGGCACAGAAGTCACACAAGAGAAACCCTTAGAGTTTAGGCCAACATGAAGTTTGGGGTACTACCCTCTTGAAGTTGGTGGGCTCAAACTGTCCTATCAGAAGTAACCGGGTTCTAAGGGTCCCAATATCACTGGATTGCTTTCAATGTTCATCGTTTCGATTTAGCCACTAAACTGGCGACCGAAATATTCCAGGAAAGCAACCCTCAATTGAGTGTAGTATCGAGTATCAACCAACCTCGGACTGCACCAAAGTCAGTTATCTCACTACCCTAAAGAGGCCAAGATAGTTCAATTAAGGTTCCTAAGGTCTGTTGATGCTTCACGACACCACGCGGAGGCCCCGTACTCTCCTTGACTGAACTCAAGGGTTACCGGTACACACCAAAGTGCCACATCAACGTAGCAGACTGCTTCAACCATGTCGGTATACCCCGCACAGTTCCCTCACAGCCTTGTTGCTACTTTCTAAGAAGGTATCCCCAGATCCGGGTTAGGATCTATAGAACTCCCAAGACAGTCCCACAATTTAAAGCAAGCAAAGAAAGCAATTGAAAACACAGTTATGAACTAATCCTAAGGTACACCTCACTTTAAAATTTCCCCCAGCAGAGTCGCCAGTTCTGTGATCGGTGGATCTGGAACTGACTGTTTAACGCTGGTTCGCGAAATGTCGCAGAAGCAAGAGTCGCCACCGTCTTTTATTTTCTCCAAATGGAAAGGACAAAAGCACAGAAAAATTCCTTAAAGAGATTGCTCTCGGTTCGGGAGGTAGATTTATAGAAAGGGAAGGTGTTAGCACCCTTTCTATCCATGGTTATCCATGGGCTCTTAGATACTTGCTCATTTGTGTTTTCAAAAATGGTTTGTTTGCTTTTTAACTGTGGGTTTTAAAAAGTTTCTTTGAAAATTCCAGTTCGACTCTTGTATCGGTCCTCAAGAGTGTTTGAAAAGTTGCTTTCGAAAGCTTTTTGAAAAGGTGTCGGTGTGAAAAGTATTTTTGATTGGTTTTGAAATTAGAGTAAGTATCTAGAGTCGTCTACCTACCCTAAGGAATTCGTCTGTGTAAATGTCCTTAAAGTAGTGCCATCCCACCATTGAGAGGTAGGTAGCACCACCGTTGGAGATGTTCGGGTCAATTCGAAGGTTCGGGACATAGTGATCACCAGAGCAACAGGAAGATACCTTAGAAGCTACCCTCATGCCAGGTTCCTGGATCATGAGGACTTACTAAGACATCCTCTACTCGACGATCACCTTTCGAGGCAAGGCAACAGTGAGGCGTACCCTAGGGGTGGTGTGTGATTTGTGTGTCAGATTCATTTATTTTTGTCTTGTCATGTCATGGGTGATCTACGCGTTTGTTTTTATTTTGTCATTCATTCTCGCATGCATTTATTAACAGTTAAAAAGATGCGGAAATTAAAAGTTCTAAACTATTACAAAGGCGCGGGTCCACATCGCCAAATTTAATCCAGGACCCGATTTGACAGAAAATAAAGGAAAGTGCGAGAAATTAAATTTACACGGCTTTGGGAGAATTACATCAATATTTAAAAGAAATAAAATAAAATGCGCGAATTGGATTAAAATTGAAAGCGAGGGCGTTGGACCCTTTTTAATGAAATTAAATTATTATTTACAAATTAATTAAATTAAAATAAAAAAAGAAATTGTTTTTGAGGTTTTTTTTGGTATTTATGATTTTTTTGATGAGAATTAAATGAAATTAAAATATTAATTAACCCTAATTCTAGTTTTTTTATTTGTTAAGAAAATATGAAAATTACCTAAAATTAAACCTAATTAATTAATGCAATTTGATTTATAAAAATAAATAATTAATTATTAGTGATGAAAAAAAAAAATAAAAGAAAAAAAAGTAATTAAAGTAATTAAACCTAATTCTACAAGTTTTTAATTTATTAAGAAAAGATATTAAAATTAACCCTAGAATAAAAACTAATTAATTGATACAAGACTTTATTTACAAAAATATTAGTTAAATAAAATATATTTAATTTTTTTGTCTTTTCTGATTTTTATATTATTTTTTATATTTTATGAAAATAAACTAAATTAAAGGAATTAATTAAAAAAGAAATAATTGAAACAAATAAAATAAAGAAAAGAAAAGAAATACAATACCTTGGGGGGTTCTGTCCCCAATTGGAGGTAAAGTCCTAGCAATTCTGGCCCATTAAGCCTTGGCCTTATTGACTTTTTGGCTAGCGTGTAGGTGCGTTGACTGAGCGTTCCATAGACCTTGATTTTGGACCATTGGATTGATGTCATAGGCCATGTGGCAAGCTGGATATGAGGGACGTATGGTGGACGCTTGCTTGGAAATTACATAGAAGCACCATTAGAAAAATAATATGGAATAGAAAGGGGGACCTGGGATTCGAACCCAGGTCCCAGAGATTACCACCCAAACACCTTGCCAATGGAGCTGTGAACGCGTTTTGATAATTATATGACCAACAATAAATATAAGGTAAAACAAGAGTCAGTGGGATTTTAGCGCGAAAATTTAAACGAGCCACTTGCTATCCCACACGTCATCGTCTTCCTCATTGTTTGTATTTTCCTGAAACATGAAAAAGAATTAGCGGGGGTTTTGAACCCCCCCCAAAATATGCACTTTTCAATAATAGCGAATAGGCTATGGTGCTATATAAATTAGGCGCGAGTGTTGCATTAGAATCGTCCAAGCTTCCTGAATTCAACCATGGTATTGAGGTGTCTTAATTTGACAGTAGGTGAAAGTACCCAATTTGAAATTTGAAGAACCCTAATAATCGTCCATGGTAGTTTCGCGTATGGGTGATGAAAACTCAATCAAACAACTGGGTTAGCTTCAGAATGACAAGAGAAATACAAAACAAGCATTAGATTTGAAAATTATGGCATGAATGATCAGATGCGATTATGCAAAAAAAAGTGATACAGTCTGACTTATAACTACCAATTCTTGATGTTTCAAGCTATGATTTTGATTCAGACTCCTTCCTTGAAGCTTCAGGAACACAATAGGATGATTATTTGGCCTTGAATCGCACTGGAAGGTGGTTTTCAGTATTTGAGTTTTCTTGAAAAAATGCAAACTTTGTTATGGATGTATGGCGCAGCTTGGAGGTCATGAGCATTAGGGTTGGCATGTATATATGTACTGGAATGATTAGGGTTGAAAAATTGATCCAAAGAACCTTTGCATTGATGAAGAGATCTTTGATTTTCATGGCAAATATTTTTCAATCTTTTTCACATGTTTTTGATGCCAATCATATCCAATTGCCTTGATTCTTTCCAAATCTGATCATGCACGAAATATTGAGTGTATTTTATGCATAAAAAGATTTAAAACCTTAGGTTTGGTATTTTTCATATATTTTAATTAATTAAATGAATTATTAGCAATTAAAAATTCAAATAAATAAATAAAAATGGTGAAAAACTTCCCTTTGGGCCAAATGGTCGGGCACATGCCTTGGATGATGAATCTTGGAAGAAAAAGAGGCCCATTAGCATTTTTAAGACTTTTGAAGCAATGTTGACTTTTCAAAATATCCAAAAATTTCCCAACTTCCACAAGGCATAACTTGCTCAATTTTTAAGCTTTGCTCATGTTCTTGGACATTTTGGAAAGGTCTTGAAGTCCTCTAACCAATGCATTTGGTCCCATGTCATTTTGATTTACCAATCTCAAGTTATGGCCTTTGACTTAAATTCCCTTTTTGTTCACTTTTGAAAATGACCTATAATGTTGAGATTGATAACTTTTTGTGAGAGCATTTCTTGGACTTGAAGTGTGAAGAGGAGTTGTAGGAAATGTCATTCTCTTCACAATGAGCTTTGGATGGAATTTTTCTGATAAACCATGTGGAAGTTATGCCTTGGTCAAGTTACAGTTGACTTTTTCAACTGTCCAAATATGGAAACTTTTGCATCTTGAGACTTTTTGAGCCAAGCTTTGAGAATCATGATCAAGCATTGATCAAATGATGTTTGTGGCTTCAAAATGAGATGTTGACCAAAAATTTGAACTTTTGACTGTCAAATGACCATTTTGCCCCTACAGTTGACTGTAGTGCAATTAGGGTTTTTGACTGTGCAATTTTGTGCTGTAAGTCTTGAAACTTGGTATGAGGATGCTTGACCATGTTTGTAAGCATGTGGGACTTGATTGGACCCTTGGAAACTTCAATTTCTTTGTCAGAACCAAAACCCTAGTTTTGACTGTTAGGAGGTCCTTGAACTGTGCAACCCTTGGGGAGATTTGAAGCATGCTCTTTGCAATTCTTGAAGAATATGGGAGGGCAAATTTTGGGGTACAACAGGATGAGACCCTTAGAGGTTTTTTTGAAATTGTTATGATGGCCAAATCTTCAGCTTTGTCGATTGAATTTTTGATGGTGGGAATCTTTTCGAATATAATCTCGCGGCTATTTATCAGGCGTTGCACACCTTTCTTCAGTAGCTCATATCCATTTTCTCGTTGATCACAACAGGCACAAGTTGCGGGACATCTAGGAAACACATCAGATTTTAGAAAATTAGCTTTCACAATGGTCAAAGGAGTTGTTAAATCTTTGACAGAGGCGATAAAAGTAACATCATCAATGGTGTTAACCCCTTTGCCATGCTTTGGAATTGGCGCGGTTATCACATTTGGAGTGGCGGGTGGATCAAACTCAATTGTCTTGTTTTCTATCAAATCTTGAATTTTGTTCTTCAATGCATAGCACTGATCGGTCTCATGGCCGGGGCTGTTGGAATGGTATGCGCATTTCGCATTCGGGTTGTAATTAGGTGAGGAAGCATCAGGGTTGGACAGTGGATTGTGCAGAGTCACCAAATTGGCCTTTAGCAGATGTTGTAAGGCTTGTGATAATGACATGCTTATTCTTGTAAATTTTCATCGGGGAACTTCAGGTCTCCGATTGTTGGAGGGTTGCCTTTGAGTAGGTTGAGGGTTGGAAATTAATACAGCGTTTACAAATGAATGATGGTCCTTCTTGGTATGGGATATTTCCCTATACACAACATTTGTTTCCTTTTTTCCAGTGAAGGGCCTTCTGACGGAGTTGGATGTGGAACCAGATGCCATAGGAATTTTGCCGCTTATAATATCGCTTTCAATCCTTTCACCGGTTAAAATCAATTTGGTGAATTCGGACAAAGAGCTTCCAATTAACAGGTTGAATAATGGACCAGTTAACGTACCCATAAACATATCAACTAGCTCTCTTTCGGTCAAAGGTGGATGGACCCTACTGGAAAGGTCCCTCCATTTTTGGGCATATACTTTAAACCCTTCGTCACTTCCCATGGTCATATTCTGAAGCTGAACTCTCGTTAGTGCCAAGTCGGTGTTATATTGATACTGGTGATAAAAGGCAGTGGCCAAATCCTCCCACGTATGGACGCAGGAACTTTCTAATTGATAAAACCACTCTAACTGAGTTCCAACTAGACTCTCCTGGAAAAAGTGAATCCACAATTTTCTGTCAGCAGTGTGTGGCTGTATTTTTCGCACATAAGATCTTAGATGTAGTTTGGGACAGGAGAACCCATCATACTTGGCGAAGACTGGTGTTTTGAACTTATAAGGAATGACGACCCCAGGAACTAGGCCCAAATCACTAAAATCCAAGCCAGGCATAACTTGAATTTCAACTATCTTTAGCCTATCCTCCAATTCTTTGTACTTTTCCTCACCAGCAGGTGGGTACTATTCATCAAAGTGATCCTCATCTTCAGAAGCTTGATCATTCACACCTTCAGCACGAGTGTTTCTTGCCTCTTCTGCTTGGTTCTCATCCTCCTCAGAGGAGTCTTCGACTACTTGCACTTGGCGAATCTGTTCTTTGAATCTCTTCCCCATGTTGATGAGGGCCTTCTTTTTCTTCTTTTTGGTGGTCAACGCTATCATTAGCTCTTGCTGCCCTTTGGCCAAGGTCATCAAGGTGACTTGGAACTAAATGTTATGAGCTTGCAAGTCCTTCACTGTTTGTTCGAGATCCATCCTTACTGAAATAAACAGTAGAAAGATGAGGAAACCTGTCGTGAAAAGCTTGCTTATGATATGATGCATGAATATGTATATGCGAATGATTTCAAGGATTTAAAGAATTTAAATTTGTATAGACAAAGAGTGAACAAACGTTAACTTGCATTAAAGAGTTCTGATTTGGATACAAACACGCCTCTTGGGCTTACAATAACAGAAATAAGTATAAAGTAAACTCCTAAGACAAAAAAGTTGTGTGCATCCTCTTTGGTGCAATATAGGTGTTTAGACTCCTTTCTTCATGAAGCTCCCTTGTAAGCTCTAATATCTTATTCTCGCCCTCATAGAACTTAGCTTCAAAGGTGTCTCGCTCTCCTCTTAACTGAATCCAAGCGTTTTGCAAATCTTCAAGAGAAGTAGGCATATCAGGATATAGGATAGTATGTGGAACGCCTCCCTTAACTACTGGCTCCATGATAACAGGTAAGACGACTTCATAAGGAATCTTAAGACTTTGAGCGCGAGCCCGCACCCATTTAAGATAAGGTTCCAAAGGAATGGAATTCTTACACCCCAACGTCTTGCTATCAACTCTGTTAACCATACCCCAAGCTCGTATAAATCTTTGATGGTAACCTTGGGTATCGCTTTCGTAGTCAAACGCAATTCCTTGGATGAGTACCTCATGAGGGCCATCTCTCCTAGCGTATCGAAATTGTCGCAAAGCTAAATGTTGTACCCCAAAATTTGCCCTCTCTTTTCTCAAGAAATCACCCTGGATCCTCAGGTTTACTTCCATCCAATCCCGAGCTTTGAATTACAAAATTTTCAAGAAAGTCGCCTGCAAGGGCAAAATAGTCATCTTCACATTAAAAGGTCAAACTTTGACTTTTGGATCAAAATCAAATCTCAAAAAATCATATTTCATCAAGACATGTTGGAATATGAAGTTTGTTTCATCAAGAAATTCAAAAGTCAAATTTACTATGGAAAAGCCAAATTTCTAAACACTTGGGATTTTTCTAAGTATTTAAGAAAAATGACATTTCAGAACTTCTGAGCCAGCCTCCAGGCAGGTGCAGTCAGAAGTTGTAAACATGGTTCAGAATATGGCCTTCAGTCAGAACATGGCTCTTCAGCATCTATGCAAATTCAGTCAGAGTTTGCCAGGGTAATGCAAAGAAGGTTATAAAACGTGATACAAAGCCTGGAATCCTTACGAACATGCTGGAGCCAGAAAGTAAGAGGATCAGAAGATTGGATGTTACGCTGAAGCAGAACCTCTAATCCAGAGTTTTAAAAGGTAAATCAAGGAAGGTTACTGGAAAACCTGGGGAATCCTTCAGAACATGCTGAGGCAACAAGGTACAAAGATCAGAAGTTGGATATTTGTCCTAAATGGAACTTCTGATCCAGAATTAAGAAATGATGCAAAATCTCACATTACAGGATTTCTGATTTTGACAAATCTCATCATCATTTAATGCTCACAACCACTTTTGAGTCTTTGTCCAAAGGATCTCTCCACGTGAAGCGTAGAAATACTTTTGTACAGAATTAGGTAAGGGTCCATGCACAACTTTTTGCTCGTGGGTTCACTTTTCCTTAATCCCTGCTTGCTAATCCAGCCTAAGCTAAAAAACTGTCAACTATCACACCTTTTTTGAACTTGCTTCAAGAGCAAGTCAGCATCTAGCGTATGATGTTAGCGCTACTTGACATTTCAAACACACAAAACTTTGCATATAAATAGAACACCATTGGTCACTGAGAAAAAGCCAGAAATATTTGTGAAAGAGGCGAGAGAATTGAGAAAGAAAGCTTTGAACCACTGCAAAAATCCCAAGAACCCAAGAAACTATAAACACAAAATACCAAAATCTTAGCATTGATTCCTTATACTCAAACTCCATTTTCCTCAAGTGTTATTGACTAAAGCCATCCACGTAGCTGCTAATTCATACCTTAAAAGCTACCTAAACGTCTGTGTTCATATTGCTATACACTTTCCATCCATCCACTCAAAGAAATCAGAACATCACCTCCTTGCCATCCCCAGAAGTTAAAAGCATTCAACTTACTGAGTACGTGAAGAAGCTATTCAGAGCATCATCAGAGTTGAGGTTAGCTCCGGTTTACAGAACTTCTTCCAGCTGCAAGGTAAGTTTCTGCTGACCCTCACCATATTACTTAAGCATTACCAGATTTACATGCTCAAAAATACAATGTAGATATCATGTTTCTGATGTTGTACATACTCTAAGATTTCATGCACCTGCCTGCTTAAGTAGAGAATAAATCAGTTCAGAGCTTCTTGAAGAAACTAGAACTCAGAGTTAGGATTAGCAAATGCATGCGTGCCTCTGATTTGTAGTTATGATATTTCCTATTTCTGAAACGCTATGACACCTGCTATAATTGTTTTATGCATGTCTTCTGTTTTGTGGAGAAATAACCAAATTACAGATATTCTGACTAGCATAGAGAGAGAGACCAAGTTCTGCCAGTGGTATCAGAACTTATGAAGCTTGTTTTGTTGCCAGTGGTATCAGAACTTCTGAAAACTACTGTGTTCCCAGTGGGTTCAGAACTTCTGACAGTATACATTTTCACTAACAGGTTTCTGTTTTGCAGCGTGCCAGGGTCAGAACCTCTGACTTCATTTTTATCAGCAACATGCTGATTCTTTTCCTTTTTATTTTTATTATTTTTTTGCTATCACTCTCCATTCCATTAATCAGCAAACATCAAAAGTATTTCCTTCACACTTTATTTCATTTCTTAAAACAAAAGACAAAAAATATTTTCTTAAAACGAAACAAGTTCGTTTCACATTTTCTTGTACATTCTTATGCATTTCAATATGGTTGTAATAGTAATTTAGGACTTATTTTTACTTGCAACCCCCATTCGTACATATGTACCCTCATCCCCTAAATATTGTAATAGCGTAGAATTTCATTTTTTCGAATTTACTATTTTCCTTACACTGTATAGTAAATAGGTGTGTATGGCAAGATAAAAACAACAAAATAGACAACCCTAATCAAGACCAAATGCATGCAAATCAAACACTCTTTGCACACATGCACCCTTAGGGTAATCTCACTTGTTGCCTAAAAATGGCCATGTTATGCATGTAAAAAGTCTTAGCACAAACGAATAAAAAAAAGATCATAGTCCCTCGATGACGCTATCAAAGTTGCCTTTCAAAATGATCATAGTCCCTAAAGAAAAGTTCTAAGCCATCTCACAAGATTTCTATCATGGTCATACGATGACCCAACGCCCGTCCCTTCACATCCAATGATGGGGCTTCTTACCAAATCAATGGTAAGATAACAACATCTAAAGGAGGAGGAAAAGCATATCTAAGACCTTTTGAGTAGGTAGATTACTTTTAGTTACTTGCTCACTCTCAAAACAAATATCCTTGCTATTTTCAAAACAATCACATACACTTTCCAAACATCTTTCTAAACTTAAAATATTTTCAAAATCTCAACACTTTTGTATACATTCTTACGAACGAGAATCATTGCAAAAGTTTGCCTAAACGATGGCACCTTTTTAAAATACTTTCAAAAAACCACACAAAAGCACAATTTCAAAACAAAAGCAAGTGATCTAGCAAGTAACTAAGAGCCCATGGAAAACCATGGATGAAAAGGGTGTTAATACCTTCCCTTTTCATAATCTACCCCCCGAACCCAAAAACATCTCTAAAGGTCTTTCCTGTGCTTTTTCACCTTTCCTTATTGGATAAAAGAAAAGTCGGTGGCGACTCTTGCTAAACTGCAACATTTGCGAACATAAACGCAAAAACCTCAAGTCAGTTCTCCCACCGTATCACACTAAACAAGGGTTGTAAGTAATGCCTCCCCTAATGCCAAGTAGAGGGACATTAGGGAATTCCCCACAATGATCAATGATGGTAATGACTTCCAAAGAGCGATAATACCAATGGATATCAGCATGTGAAAGTGACATCAATCTTTTAGACCACCTCATAACTTGTTCATTCTTCACCACAGATCTAGGTAGGTGCGAAATAAACCACCTAGCCAACAAAGGAGTGCAACACATCAAAGTCCCTCTTTTCTTCAAAGTGCGAGAGTGAAGAGAATGCAGGATGTCTCCAAGCAATGTAGGCACCGGATTACGAGATATGAAAACTTTGATTGCATTTATATCTATGAGTTGGTCAGGATTGAGAAATAGTACCAACCCATAGACGAGAAGAGCCAAAATCTCCTTAAAGGATTGCAGATCCAAAGTACTCCAACACTCTTGAGCCTTCTCCAACAAAAAATTCGCTAGGAACCCTTTGACACCACTCCTTGTTACCCAATTTTCTACTATGTCAGATGGTTGCAAATGTAGAGCTCAGGCAATTTCCTTAGGTTTAGGGTCTCTTTCAATACCGTTGAAAGGTAACTGATCAAGAATAGGAGTCCCCATGAGTTGAGAAAATTCTTCCAAAGTGGGCATAAGTTGGTAATCGAGAAAAGTGAAGCAATGATGCAAAGAGTCGAAAAATTGGACAAGCACCTTTACCATATATTCTTCAATTCTTGAGGTAATAAAACTAAGGAGCCGACCATGACTTTTGGTGAATGGAGAATCTTCAGGGACCCTTGATACTAAATCCTTGAGTTGTGGAGGTATCCTCACGAGACTGACTTGGATAGTGTTCCTACGAGCGGAAGCCATGTCCTACGAAACAGAACAAAGATGAATTCCAAAAATCCTTGAAATGGTTAGTGAGAATGCTTATGATGTTCATGATGTTTATGCACAAATATATATATATATATATATATATATATATATATATATATATATATATATATATATATATATATATATATATATATATATATATATATATATATATATATATATATATATATATATATATATATATATATATATATATATATATATATATATATATATATATATATATATATATATATATATATATATACAAACAAAGCAAACAAGTCCTTAGGTTTAGGCTTGCATGGAGTCTCATAGGTAAGTACCCTCTTGAAGTTTAGTTGGCTCAAACCTATCCTAGTAATAATAACTGGGTTCTAAGGAGCTCAATATCACTGGTTTGTTTTCTCGGGCATTGTTTCAGCGTAACCCTCTTTAATGGTGACCGATATATCCCAAAAAACCAAACCTCAATGAGTTTAGTATCGAGCATCTACCAACTTTGGACTACACCAAAGCCGGTCATCTCACTACGTCCTAATGGCCAAGTTGGTCAAGTAAAGGTTCTAAAAGTCGGTTAGTGCTTCATGACATCACTCAGCGGCCCCGTATTCTCCTTGACTACTCAAGGGCTACCGGTACCCACAAATATGTCACACTAATGTAGCTATTGCTTAGATCGTGTCGGTATACCCCACAAATATGTCACACTAACGTAGCTATTGCTGCTTCGATGTCCCCGTGGAGGGTGGCGACCAAGCCTTCGACGGTGTAATACTTGATTTTGAGATGCACAGTAGAGGGAACTGCGATGAGTTCGGCGAGAGTGGGTCTCCTAAAGATGCACTGGTAGAGAGACGAGCAATCTACCACCAGGAATTGGGTCTTGATGGCTCTGGACGTTACCCCTCTCCCGAAGGTGACTATCAACTCGACATATCCCTAGGGTTTTGTGCTGGCTCCATTGAAGCCATGGAGATATGATCCCATGTACGGGGTCAAGTGGCTTTCTTTCAGCTGCAAAGTGGTGAATAGCTGGGCGTAGATGACATCCATCGAGCTGCCTTGGTCGACCAATATATATCACACATCGAAATTCGCCATGCGAGCTCTCACGAGTAGTGGGATGGTCGAATTTGGGGCTCCGCCCGACAGTTCCTCCCTTTAGAAGGCGAGTGGATGAGAGCCTCCTCGAAATTTGTCGAGCATAGCGTCCATATCCTAGTTGGCTTCAATGAGCTGGTGGACTCTCCTCTTTACCGACCCAACCGTGTTCCTGTTAAATCCTCCACCAGAGATGACCATGGCTGCAGGGAAAGATTCCCAAGGACTATGGGAGGAGAAGTACAGGGGGACGTTCTCCATGTCTGGGTAATATAAATCTTCTGGCCACGAGATGCTCATGCCGACCAGAATGGCGTTGATGTCGGGGGATTTCTTCCCTTCCTCGACGTTTTTGGTTTCTAGTGCTTCTTCGCGTGCGACCTCCTTCTTTTTGTACTGCTTGAGGTGCCCGTCTCTAATCTGTATTTCAATTTCATCCTTGATATGAATGCAATCCTCTGTGTTATGCCCGTGACTTTTGTGGAACCTGTCTTGTCGGTTCTCGGTTTGGAAGGTGTTTGTCGGGGGAAGCACACCCTGACTTGCTTAAATTCAGAATTGGCGCATTCAGATAGAATACGCTCCCTTGAGGTTGTCAGAGGGGTGTAGTCGTGGAAAAAATCGGCTGGCCCTTTGTAGTCCTTGGAATCCAGGGACTTGTCTTCCTGTTTCTTTTCTCCCCGACGAGATGTCGAGGGCTCCTCGTTTTTCTAGGATTTGGCACTCTCTCTGTGCCTCAATTCCCTGGAGCTGTTGGCTGCTTCCTTCTCCTCGTACTGGATGTACGCTCGGGCCTTGAGGAGGAGGGAGTTGAGCGTGGCCAGCGTCTCAATGCTCACAACTTTGGAAAAGTCACTACGGGGACTAAGCCCGCGCTCGAGGAGGTATTTATTCATGTTGTCGGTCGTTGAGACCTGGACTGCTTCCTTATTGAAGCGTTCAATATATGCTCACAGAGACTCGTCTCTGCCATGGATGATTGCTTCGAGCGAAGCCTCCGACTTCGAGTGTCGACGGGAGGTGGTGAAGTGCCTCGAAAATATCCTCCCGAGCTGTTTCCAAGAGGTGATGGATTCGTCGGGGAGGCTCTTGTACCAAGACATCGCCCCCTTCCTGAGAGTGGTTGGGAATAGTCTGCATTTGATGGCCCCTCTGACTCCTCAGTAGTCGAGGAAAGCGTCAATGTTTTCGATGTGCTCATCGGGGTCTGTTGTTCCGTCGTAGGTCCCCAACGGAGGTGGCTTCTCCAGGCCGACATGGAGTGGGGATTTTGTGATTTCCCTTGATAGCGGGCCACGGGGATCATCGTCTTCATTATCCGTAGGGGATGGAGAAGGGGAGTGATAATTTCTTCCTTGTCGAACGTCGCGGCCTTGTCGAGGGGAGGGACTCTTCCGCTTCTGTCTTGGCTCAGGCGAAGGTAATCGAGTGCGGTCGATTTGACGATCGTCTTTCCTCTTCTTGGACAAAGGGGAGTCTTGATCTTTCGCAGGAGGTGTGCGGTTGTGTTTCTTGAAGAAAGAAACGTCGTGCCTCTCCCTTTTTGGTGGAAGGTCACACTTAGGTGGTGATATATTGGGGTAGTTTCATTGTCGGGTTTTTCGAGGAGGAGATCTTGACCGCCTGTTCTCCCATGACCCTATATTTTGATTCTGTTGTAGGATGAGGGCGTTGGTCTAATTGATAGCAGCGAGCAATGCTACCATGGCCGGGTCAGAATTGAGAGGGATGGGAATTGGTTGCATGATTTTGGTAGTTCCTCGGTGGGATTCTTGGGTCGTGCCTTGTCTAAGAATTGGTCGTTACTGCATCGGGCGTCAGTTGAATTTGGAGACGCAGTCCGTCCGTCTCAAACCCAGGTTGTCCTCGAGGTGAGGATGTTCCTGACTTTCGTCGGTTTTGTGATCAAGTAAAGAATAGCCTTTCCGATCAGATGGAGATCATTATGGTCGACTATGATTAGTGAAAGGAATCTTGAAAAGTTTCTTTGATCTTTGAATTTCGAGGAAATAAAGATGGGGAGAGCAGTTTCCCACAGACGACGCCACTAATCTTACTGGTTGATCAGAACCTGTGAAGTGGCCGAAAGATGATCTGTAGCCAGGTTGTGATGTCGAGGAGGAAAAAGGGGGGTTGTACCTACAAGGCACTATGATGATCAAGTAAGAGTGTGAACAAGGAGATACAAACAAAGTATTAAGGTATTGGTGGTGAATAGTGAATATTCCATACTTGGCCCTCACAGGCGTGAGGGTTTATATAATGCCCCTGGCGCATGGACATTAGTTCTTGAATTTACGCTTGGATATGCGGGTCCTTAAAATCAGGTAACTTCCAGGACTTGGTAAACCAGGAAAATATGCCTATAACTAGCCATTGATTCCGAGGAGGGGTCCAGTTACAGGAATCTCTCTGGTCGGTTCTTGGTGGCCTGCACGACTTTGATGTTGGGTAGGCTGAGAGATGCTCGTCGATCGTCCCAGGCGAGTGCTGGCTTGGGAGGGAAAAGGGTCGATAGTGCTGGCATGGACGTGCGGGCCATACAAAAATAAAGGGTTAGAAGGGGCCTATTTAAGCTGTCAGGCTAGTCCAAAACAGTAGGAAAGGACTTTTCAATCCTTACAACGTCTCTCTCTCAAGGCTATAAAAGAAGATCAAAGATTTGAAGAAAAGTGCTCTTAGTCATCAAGCTAAAAAGTCATGGATGCTGAAGCTGTAAAAGCTACAATACTAAATACGCTGAAGACCACTATACATAAATGAGAGAAAAGAAAGAAATATAAAGAATTAGAAATCTACAAGATACTACACAAACTATCATCATATACATCTTGGTAGATCTCAGAAGAAGCAAGGAGTTGTTGCTCGTAACTTGCTCAACAAGAAGATGAAGAAGAATAACACTACAAGATGCTACCCAACTTCAGATCAAATACATCTTGATAGAACTTTGTATTTTACACAAGAATTGTTGCTCATATTGTGTTATAGTTCTAATCTCTTCATGTAAATTGTTTTAACACAAGAGTTGTTGCTCGAAATTATGTTAAACAATATGTGCTTAATCACTTGTGTAATCTTCTTAGAAGAAGCAATCATGTAAACAAAAAACCTTATCAACTGTTGTTGATTGATTCCTTGAGTGACCAAGTAAAGGTCTGATCTCAAGAAGACAATGGTTGCGGTCTTTGTGGAAAATCCTAATAGGAGATCTTAAGTGATCAGATTCTGTTGGGTTAATGATTTTTATATCCGATAAATTGGATCACTGAACATATCATTGAAAGGATCCTTGAGTGACTTTAAGAAGACAATGCATGCAGTCATTGTGGAAAATCTTAATAGGAGATCTTAAGTGATCATATTCTATTGGGTCAATGATTTCTATATATGTTAAATTGGATCACTGAACATATAATCGAAAGGTTCCTTGAGTGATTGAATGAAGGCCTGATCTCAAGAAGAGAATGGCTGCAGGTCATTATGGAAACCCCTGATAGGAGATATTAAGTGATCTGATTCTATTGGGTCAATAAATGTTATATCTGTTAAATTGGATCACTGAACGTGTCATTGTCTGTTAGTCACCAGCGGTTTCTCGTGCATTTGTAATTAGTTTGGTTATAATGGATTAAGTCCTTGTTAAAGGAAAATCACCTTGAGGGGTGGGCATCATTAACCTTGTTAAGGTGAACCTGGATAAACCACTTGTGTTCTTTACTTTTCACTGTCTTATAGATTTTATCATTTGAGTGATTAGAATTTCTAAAGGGGAATGTTTTCTATAAACCCAATTCAAACCCTCACTTTCTTGTGTTTTCTCTACCTTCACATATCACATCCAATAACATGAATGTTGTATCATTTTATCATGTGTTTCACATCGTAAGTTCACATAAGAGAATTGACGTTGCAAGACAAATTAAGTCATCAAAACCACAATTCCTAAAGTAAATTATCCAAGCATTATAATTCACCATGTTAGAGCAAGCCGGAGAATATAGCCACATTGACATTCTCGATCACTAAGAAGAAAAAAAGTTGAGGAATCCAAATGTTGGGGACATGTCGTAACCTCTATATCATGGTTGTGACGAGAAAATTTCAAAGAATATTATGGACGAAATGTAAGTGCATATCAAAAAGGCTTAATAAGAAAGCGACAATAATAAAGAAAAGTTAAAATTGATGAACCAACTCACTATTGGAAGATGATGCATATAAAAGTATTGTATGTTCTATATTAGGAAGTTAGAAAGTAATATTCCCAAGTTTACATGAAGAAATCTTCCATCCCAAGGTTCTCACACATCCAAAATAAATTTTTCAAGTCATAAAAGCAACTAGTCGTGATGTTTGTTACCAAATTTATCACAAGTCAGATAACACGAAAGAGTTCAACATGTCTGGTTGGACTTAGTAACAAACATGATGGGTCCATGAGATTTTTAATGGATTGTTTCAATTAAGAAACATCCCAAATAAAATTTATAAAACTAATTGTAGTGTTGCATTCGCTGGTATTAGGTACAAAGTTAGGTCTCTCTTTTTTTACTCAATGGTACATGAATCTTCTAAGACGCTAGACAAACTTAGAAAAGTAGCAGAAGATACATAACCATGGAAGATATATATGTAACTAAAATGAGGTCTTCAAAATGCCTCCTCATAACATTTATTCAACTTTGATCAAAGAAGAGATAACCATGGAATAAAATCATAGAAGAAGATATTATTTCTTCAATTACACCCCAATAACAGAGAAACCCTAAAGGGTCTTGTGATATGTTCTATATTCTAATTTAATAAACTTACCCCAATAAAAGGAATAAAAACCCGACACTTACAAGAGAACATATTGTGAATACCATATAATGAATGGTCATTCCACTTTCAAATTTAAAAAATTAAAGATCCATATGGACGAGAAAGATCGACCTAGATATTCATATAAGTCTCAAAACTTAAGAAAATTTCCAATTCTTTTTCACCTCAAAGGAAGTCAAAAAGCCTTAAAATTATGTTCATCAAGAATGAAAGAAGACATGGGATTGTGTCAATCTAGCCTAAGGAGAACAACCTAATTTTCTGAAGGATTTGATGAAGGTGGACTCTCCA